>LPNX010129487.1:100117-129119 GCA_001517045.1 Pseudotsuga menziesii | reverse complement strand
TTCAGAGTTCAGAAGTCCTTTCAGGCCTCCATGACCGTTTTATTTTTTGTAACACATGTTCATACCCCCTTGGGGAAATTGTAAAAAATGTCCTAGCATTTCATTTTTTATAAAAGGCTAGGCTTCCCAGACTTGAATATCAAGCCGACTAGCCCAGAGTGTTTTTTCCCTTGGTTATTATTGGTTGTTAAACAAACGACTAATAATTTCTGAGTTTTTCACTCACACCTCCAAAGCTGGGGTAGTCATCTTGGTGTTTCGGCCTAGGAAGGTTATTAGAGCCTTCGTGTCGGTGTTTTTCACCATGCTAGGCATTCGAATTGAGTCGTATGGACATGTACTAGGTCCCCCTAGAGTTTCATCAATTTCCGCAAAAAATATTTTTTTCCGTTTTTTAAGCCGTTTTTTAAGCCATTTTTTAATGGTTTAATTAAAAAACTTTAGATTGTAATAAAAGTCAGATACGGAGTCCGTTTCTGACGTGGAGATACTCGTTTTAACACCCAAGGCATCCACTTTACCCTTGGGACCACTTTCTACATCAGTCGAGCAGCCGAAAAACCCCGTGAGGCATTATTTGGGCTAAAAGTGCATAAAATAGCATTTTAATGCTAAAATTGGACAGATTGGCACTAAAGTCAAAATAGAAAAAAGTCAAAATCAATTGAAAAATTGATTTGAGTGACATGGCAAGGGGGTCCCATGAAGGAAGCGATTCACACCTCCTCTCATTAACATCAAAGTTTGGTTATAAAATATTGTGGTGAAAGGTTATATTTAAATGGTGACGTGAAGCATGAAGAGAGATCGCAAGCATGGAATAGGGTTGCGCTAGCATTAGAAGGTGGACCCCTCTTCATGATTGGCATTAAAATATGACTTTGGATAAAGTCTTTACCTTATGCTTACTTCACATTTGTAGATAACGCAGATTTCACTCACGTGGTAAAGAAGGGAGACATCAACCGTGAGGTGGCCCGTGGATGATCACGCTAGCTTGGTTAGAAGCTACGCTGGCCAATAGTGGACCCCAACCATTCTTTATTGTTAATCGGTGGGGAAAGTCATTTGTGGATCTATCATACACTAGATCCAAGCGATTTTTTTTATTAATGGAGCTCACGTCACTTGCATAGCCGTACTCTTGCATTAGAAAATAAAGCACATGCGATTTGGGTTGGTGAGACTATCTCACGCGTGGAGGAGTCGTATACTCACACGACGATAGTGAGTGATTTCATCTTCAGTTTCTTTCATTTCTTGGTATGTGATGGAGTTTTATGATTCGTTGAGGGAGTTTGGTGAGAGAGGTGTCAATCACCTCCTCTGTTCAAGCTCAGCTAAACTCTGACTTCATCTTCAGTAATGATGAGGCCCCCCTGGGTCTCTCTTTTCCTATTTAAGCTGGTCTCTTCTCCTTTGTTCATCATCAAAAGGTGGAACCTCTGCTTGTAATGTTGTAACAGTTTTATTGAGTATTGTGAATAAAAGGCTTTGGATGCAATTTCTGTGTGGGAACTATGGATGTTTGGACAGAGCTCATTCTACATTTGTGAGGTAACCTGTATTTGTTTTCATGCTTGCATATGTTTGGGATTAACTTGCTTTCGGAAGGAAATGGTATTTTTGGAGAGATAAAAGGTAATTCTTGTTAGGTTACTCTTTTATTGCAAGTCGAGGAAGACTATTTGATATATGTATGATTTCATGCTTGGATCTACATTGTTGTTGTAGTCTCTTTCGGTTTACACAGGTATTTTTTTAATCCCCATTGCTAGTGTTGATAATCTTTTACAGGAAGCTAAAGCTGGAGTATTGATGAGCAAATGTGCTCTACCTTTCTTTCAGTAAAATTGGAAAATAAGCTTTGTCCCTCTGATCTCACCAAGGAGGCGTTTTCTGTCCTTTATTGCTTGCTCTACTCTGGGTTTTTAAACTTTTGATCCACAAATTTCTTAAAATTTTCTTTCAGTTTCAAACGTTTCCATACTAGATCTAGCATCTAAAATCATATCAAAGGTAGATCTGATGTCTAAAAGTTTCTATTTCTAGTCTGCTTCAAAGGTACATTTTAAAATTCTAGATCTAGTTACTTTTCCCTTTTTCCACAAGTTTAAAAAATTTGAAAATTAAAAAAGCTTGTTGAAAGAGTTTCTATGCATTTTAAAGTTTGATCTAGCAATTTGTGCTTGAGATTTGCTTGCCATTCTTCTCAAGAGGCAAGCAAAGATCCTAAGAAGGCAAGCTTTCTAGCTTACCTCACTTAGTTGTTTCCTTGTTTTTATAATCAATAGTTACTTATATTTTTTTTGTAAATTTTTGCATGCTGCCCAAAGACACTTCCAAAGTGTTTTTGGGCATCTTTCACTGACATATGCTTGCTGGTTTTTAGCAGGCCCATCAAAAAAGAGAAGGAAACTCTGCCCGAAATTAGTTTTTTCAAACATTTGGAGCTCCCAGGAGGCCTTCCCCTTAGCTAGGCCTATTTCCTTTGCATGTTGTAAGCCTTTGGATCCCAGATAACAAGGACCAAAGAGCATTCTCTGCTGAAGCATTGTAACAGATTAATAAAAACAAAGTTTTGAGTAGGCTCAGTAGAGCCCGGTCCCCATCCCCCTTGGGGGATTTGTGTCGGTGTCATTTTCTGTTTTCTTATATGCTAGTAGCGTAGTGGTATTTCTTTATCATTTTATGCTTTGTTTAAGTTGTGCAAAAGTAACCTGAATACTTACCCACTGCGCTATACCGAAGTACCATAAAGGAAAATATTTGAGCAGTGTAGTAATTAAAAAACAAAAACAATTTTGTTATGCACTACTAAGTTAAAATAAACCCCCTCGCTTTCCCGAGTACAGGTTCGTGGATAAGGGCTTGCCCGAGTACTGAATTTGGAAAAATACTGCAGGGTTTTATCTTTTTTTTCTAAATTAGAAAACTTGTTCTAATTAAAATAAACCAAGACTTCTTCCCCGTATGCTCTACACCGCTGCAGCTTGTCTGATCAGTTGGCTGTATCAGAAAGGGATACGAGTTATTAGATCTAATAAGAAATTCCACACAAGTAATTTTCTTGAGAACTCGGGAGGTTGCAAAGAGTAATCACTACAGAGTCAGGGGCTACTCTAAGCAGGTCTATCCTCGCCCTGTTGGACACTTGGTATTACTACTTTAGCACTCAGTTCAAAGGGACTTGACTTGTTGGGCCAAACCCACAATTTACCCATTCCTTAATCAATTCATTTAATAATTTAAAATTTACCAATCGAGACACTGCAATACTTTCACTGAGGCTACACTAGCAACCCACATTTGCAAGCACTCTTTTCATTTCGGCACTGGTCTATTCTGTTCTTTTTTGTATAAGTTAATTTCGCAATGTGTCATTGAATTTTGTGTATCTAATTTGAGTTAAAGTGTTGCTAAGCTTAATCTTGTTGGCGGTAATTGATAATTTTTGAATTCCATCCATTCCATATTAAAACTCCTAGAATTAATTATTTCTCTCGTAGAGTAAAAACCTTAGATTTTACTTTTCATTAGGGTCCACCCCCCTTGGCTTCGCTAGGAGTTGGCCTAGACGGAGGAGCTGAGTATCAGGTGACAGCACTTGGCTCGAGCTTGCCCCCAAGGTCGCACCCAGTGGCTTGAAGATTTCTGCCACGTTACCCGAGGTGCGAATTAGGCGGCAAAAGGTCTTTTATGGCATCTAGTATGATTCATTTTGCTTTAATATCTTTCTTGTCAAATAAGGCCTTATCAGTTGCAACTATAGGAACCATGACTGGATGGGAAAAAATATTGTTCACTATGTCCCATAGTTCATTCTCCTGCAGTATCAACACTAATCTAGCCTTCCGTAGGCTAAAATTCACTGCCCCATCCAACCTGGCTTCTATCTTAAGTCCAGTAGTCGTCACTTCAACTCAGTCTAAGAACCTGTTTTCTTCACAAAATCTTGTTTTTCCTTATTTCTCTAAGTCTAAATTTATTTCTAAGTTATGTTTCAACCTGTTATCCACTAATTTTGCACTTAGTTGGGTTACCTGAGGAGCCGTCGGTTGACAGACATGTTCAATGTCTGATTCCAGTGTATCAGTTGATCCGTCTTCATGTCTAGCAAATATTGGCTAGTCAGTTTTTTATTTGAATAATTTTGACCATGGCCCCGCGAGGTTTGTAATAAAATGTGTTAGTAGGGTATTTTTGAGTGGTTCGGTCTCCTGAGACGTAAAATCTCAAATAAGGTATTCCAGGGAGTTTTTTGCCCTTGACAATTATGCTTTGCCTATAGCCGAGTATAATTGACGAGGTCTTCTCCCGCTTCCTCCAAAGCTGGAATGCCCGATGTTGAATTCTGGGCCTTGGGGGGTTATTAAAGCCCAACTGAGTGTTTTAAATCTACTAGGCATTTTTTGAGTAGAGCATGGTCTTGTCCTAAGTCATCAAGACCTTTAAAAAAATTTCAAAAAAATCTTTGTCGAATGGGGAAAAAATTATTTTTTAATTTTTTTAATTTTTTAATTATTTTCCTAAGTTTTTTTGGGTTAATTTTTCCATAAATTAAATGGAAAAACCCCGTTTGTAATAAGTCAGTCATCTGGACCCCGTTTTCAGTGATTGAAGGCTCTAACCTTAAGCCAAAAAACATTCTTGATCAACCAGCCAGTCAGATCCAACTTTCAAATCATCAATCGGACACATAACGCCCTTTTTCTCAAAAAAGTCATTTTCGAGGAAAAAAAATGATTTTTTATTAAAAAATTATTATTTTGGAGAAAATTAAAACTCTCCAAATTAATCCAAATTCAGCGAAATAAAAGGCTAAATGACATCTCATTGGGCATTTATGATGTTTGGAGTTGTCATAACTCAGCTTCAGTCAGCATTTAGTGAGCAATTAATTTATATTCAGTTAGTCGATTTGTCATCTCCAGCTAAAGAATGAGATGGAGAGCACTCATTGGTCTGATGATTTGATTGTGGTAAAGACTGAGGCTTACACCATCAGTGGCCTTCCCAAACCTAGCAGGGGTTGCATCCAGACCTAAAAAGGTGGTTTACCAACATCCCAGGCGTCTCTCCTAAGTCTCACGCCCCTCTCTCTCCTTGAAGGCATCATCACACATGTGGGTGCACTGGTGGCTTGTTTGCAGTGATTAAGGTTGGAGTGGGGGCGCCTTGCCTAAGTGGAGGCCTCCCCTCACTCCCAGCTCTTCATTTTAGGTTTGGTTTCTCTGTTAGGTGGCCAAGTCGGTCAGGTTATGTGATTTGGTTTTAGGGTTTTAGCACTCTCTCATTGTATAAATAGAGGCTCCTTTAGCTCTATTACGATGGACTTTTGTAGCAGAGTTACTCTAAGAAAATTGTATCAAGCATTTGCTTTGAATTGTTAATAAAGATTCGACTTTGGAGGTCCATGAGCTCTTGGATGTGGTAGCTTTTATAAATGGTTGAGGTGATATTGTCTCTAACCCCTATTTCCTTAATGCTTGTATGAGATTAATTGTTTCTTTGTTAGCTCAAGAAGGCCATTGTTGGCACAGTAGAACAATCATTTTTAGTTTCAATTTGATTGTTTATGCAAAGTAGATTAGTCTCTTGATGGACATGAGTAATCAGTATATACGTAATGTTGATCATGATTCAATTTTCTTAGCGTACTAGCATGTTATTTTGATCTCACATTTTGTGTTAAATTGTGGTGTGTTATCAGGCTTCACACGTTGAAGAAGGGTGTGAGCTCAAATGCGTCTATCCCAGGCTTTAAGCAATGTTTTTAATCTAACACTTTCATTGCAGGACCTACAGGGATCTTCCTCTTTAAAATACAAAAAGAAAGTTGGGAGCCTAACTCTCTCTCTTTGGTTCCATCCATAAATTCAATACTCTCTTGGTTACCGAACTTCCGTCTTCTAGTTCTCTCTTTGCTCTTTGATCTCCTTGTTTCCTTGCTTGCTAGCCTCTTCCTCCTTGCTTTGTTTTGTCTTTTCTTACATTTTCTTCTTCACTGCCCCGTTTTTTGCCTTAACTTACCACCCCTTTTCTTCACTTTGGACAGCCCTATTGTGCCCTAGTTTGCGCCCCTTTTTTACCCCTTTTGCCCTAGTTTTTTGGCCTTCTTCCACCTTGTTTTGGGCCTTTTCTTCCCCTTTTTGTCCACTGCCCTGTTTTTTACTTTTTATGATAGCCATCTTCCTTCTCTTTCGCTGCCCCGTTTTCATCATTCCTTGTATTCCTTTGGCCAGCTAGTTCGCTGCCATTTTCCTCCCTTTTCTTGTTTTTGACTTCCTCTTTGTCTTCCCTCTTTCTTCCCCTCTGCTTCCTTTTATTTCAGCCTTCTTTTGCCTTGTTCTTTCGCTCTCATTCAAACATCTTCTTTTCCCTTTTTGCAAGTTCCAAGAAAAGCTTCAAGTAAAAGTAAATCACTCTCCTTTTTGCGTAGGGTTCAATAATAATAGAGTTGTATGCTTTCATTTGAAAGTCCTTTCAAGGATTAAAATCCTAAAGGCAAATTGTATTATTCTAATAAAGTATCTTTTGTTTGAGTGGGGTTTTTAAGTCCCCACTCTCATCCTCCCCCATTTTGGGGAGGCTTGTGTTGTGTTCATCTTTTTGTATGCTTAGGTTAGATGTGTTTGTTTTCATCATATTTGCATCTTTTTCTTAGAATACTAATTGCTAGTCTATCACATTTAATTTATTGAATAAGTTGATTACTTCATTTCTTAATTGCTTATCTTTTATATAAGTAAATCAACTACCTAATATTCATAAATCTCTTGAATCTCACCATAAGGTGGATCAAGAGTGCTCTCTGTCGGAAAGTTAAATCAACAATCTTCATCTTAATTGTTGTGCATCATTTTGTTTAATCCAATTAATAGATTAAGTAAGACTCTTGAACTTGCAAAAATAGAACTCAAGAGCACTCTCTATCGGAGAGCATAGTTAGAGTTTGCACATCCTTGCATTAGGTATTTAGATTAGATAAGTCTCTTGAACCTTTGTCATAAGACAAGGTCAAGAGCGCTCTCTGTCGGAGAGTTTAATCAATTGTCTTAATAAAACTCTTCAACACACACCCCCTTTTAATTAATTAATTATGTTGATCATCCTTCACCTAGTATGCTCTGTCGACTTTCGGGTTGGGCTCGTACTCAGAACGGTGAACGGACTTGTTAAGTTCGCACAAGAGAAACATAATAAAACATTTACCCCATAACCAACACACCAGCGTTGTTTTGATTAAATACTGAGGCAAGTGGGCAAATTCCAAGTATGGGCGCCGGGCAACCCAATCTGGGCACAGTTGGTTAAGTTATTGAACACCTAGCTATGATCCCAAACAGGTCCGTCGTGTCTTCGAACGGAGACACTGAAGGTATTTTCGGTTAGGATATCCAGACACCTTAAGCAAGATCACCATTAAAATCTTTTAAAACCTACCAAGAGCACTCGCACAATCTAATACTCACTAGCTTAACTCCTAGACTTTTCATTTTATTCACGCATTTTATTGACTCCATAAGGCACTGGTCCTTGGTTATACGTGAATAATTATCTATCTTGATCAATTATCTGTGGTTCATTTCAATTGTTATATCTGAATGCTTGGTTAGAAGTCTGAAATCTTTGCTTATCTGTGTAATCTCTTGTTAGCAACATGGATTGCTTCTGATTAATTATCATTCTCTTAATAAACAAACACTTCAAATCATAATAAACTCCTAAGTAACACCCATCCGCATCCGCAAATAATTAAAACACTTTATCAACTTAAGAGCCTTAGAAAACTCTTTTGTAGGGACTACCCCCCTTGGCTTCGTTAGGAGTTAGCCTAAATGGAGGAGCTAGGAGTAGGTGACAATACCTAGCTCTGTGCTTGCCCCCGAGGTCACACCTCTCCCACTTTCTCAAGTGAAGAGACAGCTTTCATTAGATTTCTGTTGCTGGTGTACAATCGACAGACAACACAGCCCTTCACCACAGCTCTGATACCATGGAAAATTTTCGGAACCCCAACCCGGTTTCAAGTTTAATTTCACTGCATGTAGTTTAATGCCCAAACCCCAACATGTATAATCACATAAAAATTTTAAAAATTTCACTTTTGCTTGAAACACATGGAATTATTTCAACATAAACAACTCAGAAATGTAAATGGCAACCTACTTTTTCACACTAAAAAAATTATGACAGCCAACACACACATGAAATTTAGGTTTAGAATATTGACCAAAATCGTCCAGAAAAAACCTGTTTCAAAGAGAGATTTTATTCTGTTCACGCAAACTGAAACAAATTTACAGCAGTACTTATCTCAACAAATTTTGTCTCAAAATTTGTGCCAAGCATTCACTGTACGGCCTGCATAAAATTTCCAAACTTTATCTCAAAATCTGTGCCTTCTTGACAATTGTATGGCCTGACATGTGCAGCCTTGGGAATATTTTAAACTAATGGAATAGAAATTTAAAACAAGAGATATAGAGTAGATCTTACCCGGAAAATCTTGTAGATGCCTTGCAAATGATGAGCTATCCCCTCTCGATCAATTTGAAGCAATTCGAATGAAGCACCAAGTGAAATTGATTTGCTCAAGTGAGGTAGTGCATCCCTTTTCCCTGCACAGTCAAACTATCGAAGTGAGATTTTCTATGTAAGAAAAATGAACTATACATGCAAGAAAAACAGAGAGCATATCAAAGATCAAAGATACTATTGAAAAACCCCCTAATTATGAAAACGTTTTCAAGAGAAACGAGTTGGGAGATCCACAAAAACGCCCCAAGAGAAAACGCCCTCCTGCATGCAAAACACTATCTTCCAAAAATATTTGATATCCTGAAATAATATTTCAAATGCTAACGAAGATAAACTTTCCAATCATAGACAAGAACATCACACAAAGAAGATCCAAGAATTTATGCAAAAAAAATCTCTTTATTCAAATACCCAGAGCCAAGAGTACAAAATTTCTCGATGCGATACAATGAGGGAGATATCTTCTTTATATAGTTTTCGAGAGACACCAACCCTAACTTACTTTTTCATCCAATGGTTGAGATTAAAACATCATCAATAGTGGAGATCAATTTTACACGAATCAATACATTGATCAACATGACTAAGTCAAGAGTGGGGTGAATTACCTCATAAAGCCCATTTTTACAACATGATAAATCATTATCTTTGCAAGTTTAACACTTAGGAGACATGGGGGGGTCATTAGGGGGTTCCCCCATACATATTTCTAAGGATACAACTTGATTTACACACTTTTATTTTGGCTATTTTGTCCAATTTCGTCCTATGGGGAACGTCCTCCCTAAGCGAGCCAAGAAAATAATCTAGAACATCAAACTAACTGAAACTTATGCAAATATGTCCAGAGAGCCATAATAAATCATCCAGAGAAATTCCTTTGCCATTTCCTTGACCACACAAGCCAAATCGATTTCTTCAGTGATTTCCTAGTTCATTTTTTAGTGGTACATCCTCTAAAAATAATAATAATTATAATAATCATAACTTCGTTCAGGATGAGAAGTAGGGAAAACTGACTACATAAAAGTGTCTAGAGACATAGAAGAATGGTATAAGTCATAGTTACATATATCGTGTCGGTGAATATATCGCCGAGGGTCCGGAATGTAACTTATCGGCAGCAACGGCGAAAATATCGGAAAATATCGGTAAATGTCGCAAAGCATCAAAAAAATACAAAAATAACAATTTTTTTCAATTTTTTTAACATCTAAAGCAACAACAACGTCAAATAAACACATTGCTCCATAAATATGAAAATACAACTAATATATAAGATGCATAAGATGTCAAATGGTGGATCATGATCACATATCGACTATAAAGTTATAAACTGAAAATATTGAAATATGTTCTTGATGGAATGATAGAAAATCACATCACATGATCAAAATAAATGTCTCTCAAGAAATTAATCAGCATGACTCAAGAGGCATCTAGATACTACATAATACAATAATAAATAGTAGGAATCATTGATCCCCTCTACCCCTTTTATAGGCTAAGAGCACCACTCTTCCTCTGGAAGCAATAGGGGGTCCTGTAGGTGCTTTGGATGAGTTAAGCGTCAAATTGGAAGCTCCAACTACTTAAGCTATGGTGGAAGGTCTAACTACTCTACAATTTTTATGAAACTTCCCATGTTTAATGAGTGAAGGGTACATTTTTATTAAGGTCGTGATAAAAGATTTCAATAGTCAATGCCACCAACATCAAGGTACAGGGATGGGTTGATGTGCTTCATTAAATGCCAATCCCATACCCTCATACTTGATCAAATCCAGTGGAATTGTTGAAATCTTGAAATCCTGAAAACTATTAAGTCTCTTGAATTCTAAATGGGATCTAAAATTCTACATTTTGCATATGAAGTTCGATGAGGTTGGAACCACTCTCAAACATCCTGATACAATTAATGGCAATGTTAAAAATTTAAGTAAAAGGATAGAAAATGAAAGTAAAGGAGAATGTCACTTTTATTTAAAAAATTTAATACTACCATTTATTACTTTTAGAATTTAATATATTTAGTTTTAATCACACTGCCAAAAACTTAACGCATGAATTTGTTTTTCAAATTTCATGCAATTTTTTTTTTCAAATTTCATGCAAATTTTTATAGCAGGGCGATATTTTCCAAAATATCCCGATATATTCCCAATATATCGCAACATATTGAATATATCGCGATATATTCAAAATGTCGAAAATATAGCGATTTTTTAGTGGCGATATATCGCCAAGGGGGATGACTCGCAATATATCGTGATATCGCCGATATATGTAACTATGGTATAAGTGACTATTCATACCCCCTGGAACATTACAATGCTCTAGGAGAACCAAAATGTCTGCAATCTGTAATAAAAGTTGATCATTTGGCCAATAATAAAGTGATAATAATCATTGATCATGAGATCCAGGGCCAAACTCTAAAAAATGAGACCGCAGTATTGGTCCTAAGCATGTCTGGAGCAAATATAAGCATTGTTGTTTTTTGAGTCACCGCCTTGGAAACCGTGTTTGACTTGGTCAACTGGGTTGGCCGGGTCAAAGTACCCAAATTGAAGGTGAGATATTGTACCAATATGATCCTGGATGCATTCAAGGTAAGAAATGCTCCAATGTTGTATATCAAAACCCCAATTTAAATCATGTTACTCACAATCATGATGACAACAATAATAATAATAATTATGTACCTATGCCTTTGAAAGGTCTTAGAACCTTCTGGAAGTCTCTTGTGCATGCCATGCTTACAAAGTTTAAACAGTGTGCTAGTGCTGCGTGAGGGTGGAAAACAAGGCTAAGGTAAAGCGAGATGACTTATAGCTAACTTTGACCATACGATCTCTCACAATGATGACAATTACACATGACCGCAGTGACATATGCATGACAAATGAACAATAGGGGATGGCGGTGTCTCACAAGTGGATGAGTTGATCTAAAAAAAGCCCATTCAACTCTAATAACATGTCTATGGCTCACATCCAAGCTAAGAAACAAGCTCTGTGAGGATCTTTACTAGGACCCTTGCGTTGAGTACACAAGAAACTGTAGTAAAGAGATCCTAGGGAACACTGTGAATTAGCGGTCCCTTGCCCCGTCTCACATCAAACCCCGCAGGCTCTGTGAAGAATTAATCATTACATTTCAATAGTGGCCAGCAATCTTTAGATTTAGCATTTAATTATCCACTGCTTTTAGGCCTTTCACAATTTCACTTTATTGACTTTTTTGAGTTGTGTCTAAAGACACAGTTTGCATTTATTTGAGGGCTTTGCATTTCAACAGGTAGAACTTATAGCACATATGCATATAATGATGGTAGACATATTGCTTAGAGTTTTAGCTGACACTCTTCGGGCAACCAAGGGAGAATATCCATAGTCAAGACCAAACATCGGGGGCAACCGACCAGAGAGGTCAAGGCTTCAAAACCTAACTCGCCTAAGCTCAGGAACCAACACCAATGTATTCTCCTAGCCCAGAAGGATCAAAGAGTCGACAAGTTTTGTTGCACAACTCATAGCCGAGAAACAGAACAACACGAGATCCATCATGCATATGGGTCAAAGTGGGGAAAATGATCTTCAATCTCATAGGTCTCAATCAAACCAAAGTCATGGGATGTGAATCAATCATGGATGAACTGGATGAACAAGGCAATGACACATGGAACCAACATAGCACTAAGGTTTAACATTTGTATAAAGCATGTCATGAGTAACAGTCTTTAATGTTGAGTCCTTTGATCAATCTTAGCACAAGTTCAAGCATTAGTATATATATAAGCATAGGTCACCATGATCATCCTAACAAGACAAACCTAGGTGTTTAATATACATCACAAAGCAAAACAAACCAAGGAAACATATACCTGATCTCACCATATACGCCTTTCTCCATCTGATAAGCCCCTTTGTAACTGTGTGTACCATATTTGCTCTGCTACTCTGTTCAAATGAACTAGTTCATCACTGAAAGCATCTCAATGGACTAGTGAATCCCAGTGCTGGCAAGGAAACTCTGCTAAACAAGGCTTTGGAATGGTTGAGGTTGTAATGATCCATGCTAAAACCCCATGTGAATGAATATCTCGAAAAAATAAAGAGATAAATATGTATGTTGCATCATGGTATCCCATCTACAATGTATATGTCATTACAGGTACCTTCTGAGAAAGCAAGAGACATCAGAGATTCTTGAGCTGTGTAGCACTAATGACCCACGTCATTGATTCAGAGCCAGCCAGCTATGAGGAGGCTTCCAGCCAGCAGGTATAGAAGGATGTCATGATGGAAGAATACCAATCCATCATGAAGAATGATGTGTGGTATGTTGTGTCGAGACTTGAGGGTAAGTCAGTAGGGACTTCCAAGTTGATCTACAAAATCATGCATGAAGCAGATGGCAGTGTTGAGAAACACAAGGCTAGATTTGTGGCTAAAGGATTCTCTCAGAAAGAGGGAATTGATTATGACAAGACATTTGCTCCCGTGGCTCGATACAACTCCATCGGGACTATTACTGCTATTGCTTTAGCTATGGGATGGAAGTTGCATCAAATGGACATTAAAATTGCCTTCCTCAATGGTGTGATCAAGGAAGAGGTATATCTTGAGCAACCAGAGGGATTTGTTATCCATGGGAAGGAGTCCCACGTATGTAGGCTTAAAAAGGCCTTATATGGACTCAAGCAAGCACCACATGCTTGGAATGCTCGAATAGACAAATACTTGGTGAGTATGGGATTCACTAAGATTGATGCAGATCCCAACCTTTACTACAACATTGTGGATGGTGAGCCACTAATTTTGGTAATCTGTCGATGGTTTTGTTTCTCACCAGAAATGAGAAACTAATTGGATGGTGTAAGGAAAATCTAGCCTCTGAGTTAGAAATAAAGGATCTTGGATTGATGCATTACTTCTTGAGATTAGAAGTATGGCAAAGGCATGATGAGACTTTCCTGAGCCAAGGAAAATACACCATCGACATACTGAGGAGATTTCGTATGATGAACTACAAGTTCTTGGCCACACCAATGGATGTGGAACTGAAGAAGCTGAGAGATTGTGCTTCTGATTCAGATTTGATTGATCCCAATATGTGTCGCCAGTTGATTGGATCTTTGATGTATCTGGTCAACACTAGACAAGATATATATTTTGCAGTAGGTGCCCTCAACCAATTTATGAGCGAGCCGAGACAAATACATTGGGTTGTTGCAAAACATGTGTTGAGATATTTGCATGGCACTATGGGATATGGCCTACAATATGCTTTAGGTGGTGGCTTGAGATTGCAAGGATTTTCGAATTTTGATTGGGTTGAGAGTGTTGTGGATAAGAAGAGCACATTCGGGTGTTGCTTCACTCTAGATCTGTCGTGATTTCCTGGTGCAGGAGGAAGCAGGCCTCAGTAGCACTCAATACTGCAGAGGCCGAGTATATTGCCATATGTGTTGCAGGTCGAGAAGTTATGTGGATTCGGAAACTTCGTGTGGGATTGTTTGGCCAGACACTGGAGCCAACGTTGATTCACTATGACAACCAAAGTTGTGCAGCTATCAGTGAATCTGGTATTCCACGAAAAGTCAAAGCATATTGAAATTCAGTACCACTACACTCATGATATGGTGCAGAGAGGTCTGGTCGAGCTACAGTATGTTTCTACAAACGACTAAACTGCAAAAATTCTTACCAAGCCGCTTCCCAAGATAAACTTTGCATACTTTCGTGAACGGCTTGGCGTAGTGGAGAATACATCCCTCTTTGTCCTATGTGAACAATGACGGTGATTCTATGTGAACACTAAGTTCTAGGTGAACACTTATGGACAATGATTCTATTTGAACAACTATGCACAGTGACTACGATTCTGTGTGAACACCTAAGTTCTAGGTGAACACTTGTGGACAGTGATTCTATGTGAACCCATGTGAACAGTGACGATGATTATGTGTGAACACCTGAGTTCTAAGTGAACACTTATGGGCGAGAATTCTGTATGAACACATGTGAACTATGACGGTGATTCAGTGTGAACACCTAAGTTCTGGGTGAACAATTTTGGACGGTGATGGTGATTTTTTGTGAACTCCTGAGTCTTGTATAAACACCTATGGAAAGTGACGGTGATTCTGTGTGAACACTTATGGACACCTATCGACGGTGACGGTGATTTTGTGTGAACTCCTAAGTCCTAAGTGAACACTTGTGGATAGTGATTTTGTGTGAACACCTGAGTGGACTACGTCCTGTGTGGACTAAGTTGAGTCATTACATTTGGACTCCCTGATGTACTAAGTCGAGTCGTTACATATGGACTCCTCAGTGGACTAAGTTGAGTCGTTACATATGGACTCCCCAATGTATTGGGTCGATTCGATACATATGGACTCCTTGGTGGATTGAATTGAGTCATTACATATGGACTCCCTGATGTACTAGGTCGAATCGTTACATATGGACCCTCAACGAATTGCATTGAGTTGTTACATATGGACTCCTCGATGTACTGGGTCGAGTCGTCACATATGGACTCCTCCATGGACTTAGCTAAGTTGTTACATATGGATTCCCCGATGAACTGGGTCAAGTCATTACATATGGACTCCTCGATGGATCAAGTTGAGTTGAGGCACGTGGAACTGATGCATGTAGACACTTCTCGACAAACTGAGATTGCGTTGGAAGACCTTCTTTATGATATAGAGATGTTCGAGATGGTTGTGATGTACTGATGATATACAGATGTGTTCCAGTTGATAATGTTGATGATGCCTCCTTGGCTAAGAGGGAGTGTTGTTGTAGTAGTTGCGTGAGGCACATCGTCGCAAGTTGGCCCTGTTGCCGCCTAATTCACACTTTAAGACGCGGGAAAGTCACAACCTGCTATGTGTGTCCTTGGGGGCAAGTGAGAGTTGGGGACCACTGTCACCACAGTCCACAACTCCTCCGTTTAGGCAAGATCCCAACAGAGCCAAAGGGGCTAGTCCCTACGAAAAGACTAAGTTCCAGATTTTATTAATTAATTACAAATTAATTAAAGGGATCTTTTAATGAGATGGTGAGGCTAAGACTTTACTATCTAAGGAATGACAAGAATCATGCAAATGCAAAGAACTCCTTTTAATGACAAGCAAACCTTGAGATAAATGAAGACTAGTGCCTATTAACAAATGGAGTCTAAGGGTAAATTACAACTTTACAGATTTACAAATGAAATTTAAATCTAAGTTAATTAATCACCAGGTTACAATATAGACAAATGAAATACTATGAACAATATAAAAAATGAATGAGCAGTTAACAAGTATTAACAATATCCACAATTATAACAGATTGAATAAATGGAACAATTATTAATCTTATTAGACAAGATCTACGGATTACTAAACAGTATGATTACTTAATCAAATGAACTAAAAATGTTACCACAAGAGTTTGCAAAAAACTGGAAGGAAAAAACTTGTAACTGAAAAGTGTGAAAGTGCTTGTAGTAAAATAAAATGTGAAAGTGCTTGTAGTAAAACCTTGAACAGCAAGGCAAAGATAAACAGTAGTGATCTGTGTTTGTAGGACGTTTTGCAATGTCTCTTGGTTAATTTTAATAAATTTTATTAAAAGTTTTTCTTCTTGAAGTTTAGTTTTCGAACCGGTGGTGTGTCTACCCCAATCCAGTACTTCTCAAGTCAAAGAGGGAGGGTTGTTGCGCTCAACAAAGTGGGAGCAAAGCCCACCCGTAGCTCACAGGTCAAACCCCAATGGCCTGGTGCTCAACAAGGAGGACGTAAAACGCCTAGAGACCCCCCACGGTCTACTACCCCAAGTCGCCTCCAAGGTCACTGTTTTTAATCAACAGGAAAATTACTAGATGGATGCCTATTAAACTAAGACTTCCCTATCCCCTGTCGTATCTTGTGAGTACCCCGAAGGGTGATAACCGAGTAGAGGAGCAGAAAATGGGAAGTTGTTGTTGGTAAATTTTAGAAGTAAATTTTATCTGGGTGATTAGCATGCAATGTTTATTTTAAAACGATCAACAAGATCAACCAAGCGGTATCCCTTATGGGAGGTGCTGGCATTTGATCTTGGATTTGAAAAATAAAATGTGTTGATTGTAGTAGGTAAAAACGAAAGTTGTTTTAATTACCTAAGCCCCCACTTCTTCTGCTTTTCATATCCAACTTGAAGTCCCTAAAGGGAGATGACAAGTGGATAGAGGATACACAGGATAGATGGGTTGTATGATTACCCTCTAAACTGAAAATAAAACTTGAAAAAAGAAAGTACAACTAACCAAAGTAATGCCTAACCGCACAGCAATCTCTGTCACACAGATGGTGGTCTGTAACAGAGATAGGTGGGTGAACAGAAATAAACTTGCAATGAAATGAATCTAAGCAAATAGTTTCTACTTCCTACTCTACTTCCTAATTTATTCACATATAGATTACAAGTGCTTATTAAACTTTTGCAGAATACCCCAAGAGAACTTCTCGTTGGGGTTTACAAATATCAGAAAATAAGAGAGAGAGGTGAGGGTTTGAACCCCTTTTGGAACCGGTTGAAGGTTGATGTATTTCTGGGCCTATTTGGGCAGCACCTCTCCTTCACCTGTGCAAAACCTGTCACAAACCAGCAAGCTATGTTCGCTGGAAATCACAGTAAACACTAAGAGATTATCAGAAAAAAATTAGTACCCAAAAAAAAAATTATTTACAGCAAAAATCTGAGTGTAGAAAATGACAGAAATATGATGTTTAGAGGGCTGGAAAATGAGTTTCCAGCCACCTAAATGATGTTTAAACAGCAGAAATAAAAGCCTATACTAATATATAATAGATGGGGGCCCTAAAACAAGGGTTATATTCACTATACAGTGAATAAAACCCAGTTTCAGGAAGGCAAAAAGGAAATGGCCGAATTGAAATTTTGCAGAAACGAAACCCTTGGAGAGCTATCCTTGCTTGGAAAACCTGCAAACAAATCTAGATCTGCAAAAAATTGTAAGCCTAGTGATGAATGTCTAACAATCCCTGCAAAATACTTTGAAGAAAAAATGTTAAACCATTCACAAAATAGAGTAAAAATACTTTTACTCTCTAATCTCTCCACAAAATACTTTGCGGAGAGCTAACTAGACTAATACAAATATGCAAAACTAAAAAATATACAAGTTACCTCACAAGAAATGGATCATGAAAAATGTAGACTGCAGTACAATGTCCTTCCAAAGAATTCTTCTATTAAATGGCCCAACTAGGGCAAAGCTTCAATACAAAAATGTGGCAAGAAAATATGAGAGAGTAAAGAGAAATATTCCGGCAGCATAACAATAGCATGAGAGATCATGTGAAATGAGGGAGTGAGACCCTCATTATATAGTTGAGGAAGACCCCAACCCCTTGAAGATCAATGGCCGAGATTAGATCTAGATCTAGGTTAAATCTCCACCACTAGATCTAGGTATTTGACTTTACATTCTTCTCAATCAATCTACACCCTTAGATTAATTCTCAATCTATGGCTTAGAAGCTTGATCCATGTCTTATGCATCCTCACCCTTGGATCTAGGTCTTTGACTTAATGCTCACCTTAGATCTTGCTTTTAGGGTTTGAGATGGGCCCATAGCTAGGCGCCCCCTCTAAACTTGGCGGCTCCTCCAAATATGTGTTGGCTCCTCCAAAAATGCGCCCCACTTTAGCTAGCTAGGCGCATCCCCTTTATTGCTAGCGCTTCCCTTTAAATCTGGCGGCCTCCTCCAAGTTGCGCCCCCTCCATTAAGTATGGCGCCCTTCTATCTTATGGTAGCGCCCCCTTAAGGCTTGGCCCCCTCTTCTTTAATGTGGGCGCCGTCCTCATTTATGCTAGCGCCCCTCTATAAGTAGTGACGCCTCCAACAATAGTAGCGCCCTCCTTTCCAAGCTAGCGCCTCCATCAAATTGATAGTGCCTCCTCTAAGTTGGTGACGCCCTCCTTTAATATGCTAGCGCCCTCCATATTTGGTGAGGGTTTTAACTATGATGTCCCCCTTTAATGAGGGTTTTAACCACTTAATAAAGCTTAGGAATCTTCTAGCTAGGCTTTAGGCTTTTAATCCTTTGCTTCAAGACATTTAACCTTTAGACTTAGGCTAAAATAAAAATTCACCTTAGATTAAAATTTTCAATTTAATTTTTTAAATTTTTCCAATTTTGACTTTAGGAAAAATTAAAAAATAAGCTTGAAAAAATTATATCTTGGCCATGGGGAGGGTGGAAAAATTTGGAATAAATTTTCCTAGACTTAGCAACCCCCAAACCAAATTACCATGGCATTTTTTGATTTTTTACTTCAAAATCAAAAAATGTGAATTTTTGACTTAGGGAAATTAATTAATTCCCTAGGAAAAATAGACCTTGCTTAGACAAAAATGGTCTATCTCCTCAACCACCTGTCAGAATGACATGGGACTCGAAGCAGTGGCTTAGGGGTTTCATAGCAATTTTACCTTGCATTCATAGCCCCTATTACAAAATGCCAGTGCTTGAGCAATTACAGTATTACATCAAAACTGAGTTAATTAACCACCAAGGGGTGAAATTAATTAACTCGAAAAAATAAATAAAAATACAACAACATAACGAAACTCCGCAAGACTCTATACAAATGTCTAGCATGGTCATGAATAACACTTTGAACCCTTAGCCACCTCATGGACTTGATTGGTAGAACGCCCATCACCACTTTGGAGGATTTTGAGTGAAAAACCAAACCGATTAAACTCGTTTACACAACAAGATCAATTGGAAAGGGAAAAAACACTCGATGAGAGGACTTCCCTAACAACCAGTTCCATGGTGTGGCATCCATATCATATGACCCATACTAGTACATATAATTACATTAATTTTCCCACGCAAGGGAGCGTACATTTCGTTTTACAAAGGGGCAATTGCCCTGCAGAAGTGAAAAATCCTTAGATTTTTCCAAGGTACAATTTGTACAACTATGTACATCTTCATGTACATGGAGTTGCCACCTAGTCGAAATAGGTGGGCAACAGGCCCCAGTAAAGAACACAAGTCGTCCTAGAAGAAGATTCAAGAAGTCAAGTCAGCCCCAATGAAGAAGACAAGTCGGCCCCAAACAAAAATTGAAGTGCCAACAACTTACCCTATAAATAGAAGGTGCATCTCTTCATTTTCACCACCAAGCATTCAAGCAAGTTCACTAAAGAGGAGAGAGAAGTGTGCTACAACTAGTAAAGATTGTTTTTGGGGTTCTCCATTCTTGGAGAAGTTTCTCTTTGTGTTCCTTGGGTTTATGCTACTATTATCTGGATGTACATCTATCTCTGAACGATTTACCTCTATTGGAAGGTGCGAGGTCGAGGAGACAATATTTTGTCTATGGTTGGGAGATGATTATTTATCATCGTGGTTAAATGAGCTCCACACTTTGTTTCTGTGTTTTGTCATTCTTCTAGTGATCTTATTATTCTTATACTGCTGTAATTCACATTTTCTAACAGGTCACCTCCAAATGGCTCAATATCCAAATGCCAACTCATCAAAACATATGCAAAAGCGAGATCCATAGAATAAGGATCCCACCAATCAAGATAGAAGCATAAATTCAAGAGCAAAGTCCCCACAAAAATCAACCAACCTCTGAGTAGAAAGGGATGGCCCCATCTATAAGACATTAGCATGCCTCCACATGCGCCGAGAGACAAAAATAAGGAGGGTGCTCAACCAATAAAAATAGTCCATAGAACCAAGGTGCCATCCATGTGCAAAGAAGCAAGAACACTCTAAGACAAACCCATCCATGATTATGAAAATGCATCCAAAGAGCTTGGGTGCTCTACCAAAAAGAGGGTCCACATCATCAAATAAGTGTTAGAATGGAGAACGCTCCATGTAGAGTCAATCATGAAACATATCATACGAACAAGAGCACTATGCAAGAAAGGCCTCCAGATGTCACCAAGGGTCCAAGAACAAGGGCGCTCCAAGGGATACCCATGACAATCCATCCATGCTATCCAACCATGTCAAATAGACTAGAGCACTCTAATTACCAAGCATCAATAAGTGCAAATCACCCCTCATAAGCTAGAGTGCTCCATCAAAATGCTAGTCTAGATGACCTAGATGGCAAACCTAACCAACAGCATTAAGGCACTCAAAGAGGAGAAGGCCAATGTGTCATGAGCAAGTGCAACGTCATCCATATGAGAACACAACAATAACATCCCATAGCTACTAGCCCAAACATAACATAAAGAACTATATGCTAGATCATCATTAGGATATCATCAAAAGATGAAGCAAAACTCTAGAATAAAGAACTCAAAGTATGAATCACCACCATAAACCTATAACCCCTATTGAATGTGGTAAAATCACATGTGGACTCCCATGTCAAAATGGGGAATAACACCCCTTATATTGTATGAGGATCACACACGTGATTTTCATCACATCACTAGTGAAACATTTCACAAGGATCAAGCTTGCAATTCTTCATAGCTAGATTTTTTGACGGGCAAAGGTTACACTTGTGTTTTTTATTCAAAGATGATGATTAGTCATCGTTGAGTGGCAGCCATGGTGGTTGGCTAGAAGGTCTGGTTTGATGTCCTTATGGGGATTCTTGGTGAAGTATCATGTGCCTAACAAGTAAAACAATGCTCATAAGATGATGCACTCCCTCTAAATGATGATTAAAGGGATACTTGACTAGTCAAAGTAACAATGCAATTAATTACCACTTTAGTATTTTATGGAACAAGAACCCATCAACTTAGGGTCTCCCTAAGTTTTGAAGTGTTAATAATAGTACCTTTTAAGTATTGGATTAATTGAAGTGTTTAACCTTGGGTTTTCTAAGGTTATAAAGTCAATGAAGAAATGGAACTAACCACACTAGCTAGCCAAAGTACCTAAATTTTGCACTTAGGATTAATTTTAAAATCACTTAGAGAGAGGGATATTACAGCTCAAACTAGCATGTGTGATTAAATCCCAAAAGAACTGTCACCTCATAACCACCTCACTATAGTTTAGGTTGGCTCTTCTCCAACTCAAGGGGAGATTCCCTAGGATAGGATTGTCTAGCTATAGCAATGAGGCACAAGTTGATATGAAGAGATGGCCTTAGCAAAACGTTTTTGTTGTTGTAATATAGGAAATAAAAAAAGGGAGACGAGAGGACCATGAAGACTAGTTCCAATCCCTAGTGCAAATGGAGTCAAAGCGGGCTTATCTAGGAAAGAGGGGAGTTCATGAATGGTTAGGGAAATTAGGGTTGCATTCACATGCCACAAATAAACCCTAACATGTTGGAAAAGGAATGTAGAAATCAACTAGGAGGACTTGAGAATGATGCCACATCAAAACAACGTCAACAAGGGTGTGTCTAATACAATGAGGTATTACAAGCAACTACACTAGAAAGTTGATCGAAGCAATATAATATAATCATGCATAAGACAACAAGGGGAGATAGAGGAAACAATTCTCACATATAACCCTTCCAATGAGGTAAGTTACCCTTTCAATTGGCCCTAATTAACAAGTTCTAGTTATTCTACAAGTCATTAGCAACATTTAGAAATAAGAGCAAGGATGTGACACTTTGAATGGAGAAGAAACCCTTACACTTCAAGTTGCACCATGAAAGATATGTCCATTAAGCTCCAAAAGAGAGGGAACTCTCAAAATCCAACCATGACAAATGAATGAGAGAGCCAGCCCTTATATAAGTTGTAGCTCTATCTCATTTTACAATAAAATATGAATAAACTAGGTTAAAACCCTAAATCTAGCCTAGGGAGGAATAAACAATGAATATCCTTCAACAAACTCTAACAAACCCTAACAAGATACATGAAATATGCATGAAGTAAGGTGGTCAATTCCAGAAGTACAAGCTCCAACCAAGGAAAATCCCCAAGAAAGAGGGTGCATCCATCAAATGAGGGTGAATGATGAGAAGTAGAAAACAAAGCATAGCATCTTAAGGTAGTGCTCCAACAAATAGGGATCAAACATCAATAAGGCACCTCCAAAAAGTGAACATCCCAATGAATAAGCTCCAAAAATGTTGAATGCTCCCACAAAATATGGCACAAAATGATGAGAGGAAAAAATCCAAGGTGAACAATTTCCATAAAAACGCTCCAAAAGGCATGTGCGGCAAAAATGTGGTGCAACTCTTTAAACAACAGTTCTAGGATTGCCAACTTTCTCAATGTTTATTGGGTTTTCTATTATAACCACTTTTTGGAAATCCCACGACCACTCTACTCTAATGAAATTGAGAAGGCACAATTCTAAGCACTCTACCAAAAGATAAATGCTTGCAAAGGTAGGACACCCCTCTAAAAGGCTCAAGATGGTGTCCACATGCCAACAATAGTCAAGTTGGGATGTCACCTCCAAAGGCTCAAAATCCAATGTACCACCTCATTAAAACATCTACAAAGGATGGATCTATGAATCAAAGGGTCAAACCCTAAACCCAAAAATAGATTCATGTGTAATGGCTCATCAAAGTAGGGAATGACCTCAACACATGAGCAATAAATGTCCACATATCAACTAACTCAACCTCCAATGCCATTAATCCACATGTGGAAGATAGATCCATGAAACAAGGAGACCATCAATCAACAAATAAACTATCAACATGAAGAACCATGTGTCCATTATAGATACCAACCCATGCAAAAGGGGACAGCCCCATCTACAAATCACTAGAATGCCACCACACATGCCACAAGAGAGAAACAAGGAGGGTGCTCAACCAAATCTAAGAGTCGAGACCAATAGTTTTATGATGCCATCCATATGCTAAGGATCAAGAACACTCTCAAGAAATGGGGTCCATACCATCCACATAAACCATCCACATGACATGTGACAAGGGCGCTCCAAGGAGAACTAATCCATATCATCAAAACATGCCAAATCATCCTCAATAAGCTACAACACTTTGCTAGACATGATAGTATATGTCATCAAGATATGATATCATCCCCAAAGGCTAGGACACTCTTATGGAAGAGCCTCCCAACACCATCAAATCTAAGGAGCATGCCAAGAGATCATCCATGCCATGAATGTACTCCATCAAACCTCCCATACTAAAGCACTCCACAAAGAGATAATCCAAGTGTCATGAACAAGTGATGCATGAGTAAGAGCAACATAATAATCATCCATAGGCACTACATCCTGAAAAACATATCCCATAGCTACTAGCCCAAAAGTATCATGAACATCCATATGCTAAGGCATAATCAACACTAGGACATCATCACAACATGAAACAAAAATCTAGCATCAAGGAACCTAGGGCATCCATAGCTCCATCAACCTGTAACAACAGTTGAATGTGTGACAAAATCACATGTGGACAGCCATGTCAAAATGGGGGGTAACAATGGGCACTAAGCATTATGATTCCTTATTGACACTCAACGGAGGATTATTGTTGGAACACCCTAAGGAACTTGAAGACTCTTGACAAATTGGGGACATTAGCATGACATGACTTACGGAGCACTAGCCTTTTAAAGGAGGAATTTCACGGTTTTGTTGATTGGAGGACCACTTGCACATGGAAAATTGTTACACTTTTGGAGGGGCGTCCTAACTTTGGGAGTAATTATCTTTTGACGGAGTGACTAGAGCATTATATACTGTGGCTCTAGGATTTCCGAAAAGTGGTTATAATAGAAAATCCAATAAGTATTGAGGAAGTTGACAATTTCAAAACTATCACCTTGAAACCATCGCCACATTTTGACCACTCGATTAAGGAACGCCCCACCATGGATGCTTGAGTGTTTTGATGATTTCGAAAGAGTATTTTTAATTAATGCGCATAGTGGAGAACATCCTAGCTATTGAGGTTGTTTGCTTGGTCAATCGGTCAAAGGAGGGGTGTGCCCTCTTTCCTTGAGCCATTTGGAGGTGCTTGGTAACTAATTACATTGTTTATCCACTATTAAAACGTTTTCATAGAGTTAGTTACTTGTAACAACTGGATATAACCACTTTTGGCTATTATTGGTGAGTTTGTTGACAGAATTGTTGATCTCGAAGAGAATTATTGCTTTATTGTAAAGGAAGTTGAGCTACACTCTCTATATAGAGAATAGCCCGCCCTTATTCATTTTCATGGCTAGATCCTTGGAGTTCTCCTCTCCTTGGAGCTTAATAAATACATTTCCTAGGAGCATATGTTAAATGTAAGGATTTATATCCTATCAATGTGTGGCTGATGTTTCTATTTCTAAATGTTATTAACTTGATATGTAGAATTGCTAAAACTTGCTTATTGGGGCTATATCTTAAGGTCATAGCTACCATTTTAGAAAGGTTTTATGTGGAGTCTCTCCTTCTATTTCCCTTTGATGTCTTATGCATGATTGTATTAACATGTTGCTATCATCTTCTAGAGTTGTTTCCTGTAATACTTCATTGTGTAGGTCATACCCCATTTGCAATGTTTTGATGTGGCACCTTTTTGGGCTCTCCTTGTCAATTTTCTACATTCATTTTTCAGAATGTTAGGGCTTCAATGTGGCATGCTTTAGTAGCCCTTGTTGTCCTAAGCAATCATAAGCTTGCCCTCTTGGATTAAACTCTTGACTCCATTTTCCCTTGTTGGCATAAGCATTAATCTCTTGATTCTTCCATCACTTCTATATTCTATAGTGCACTCATTTTGTTAGGGTTTACTCTCCTTGTATCACCTTGAGCATCAATGCCATAGCCTTAGCAAACTTATGTAGGGATACCCCCCTAGATTTGAAGACGAGCAAACCTAAAGTTGGAGAGGGTGTTACTGAGGTGAGAATGGGTAGCCCCTCTTAGTTACCCTTTGCTTAGCGTTATTCTTTTGGGATTTAATTTAATGTGCTTGTTCAAGAGGTAACATCCACTAAAGCAAGCCAAAACTTATGAATGGATCTTGAAGCTTTCTGGATCATCCTAAGGTCTAGAGATAAAAACAATTTCAGATCTTTGATTGCATTCGATTTGGTCCTAAATCATTAGAGCTTTAATCCTAATATTTTTTTCACTTGTTACTTTCTCCCTTGACAAATACCTTTCTTATATGGGATTCCAATTGAAGGTTAATATCTATAGAAAGGAAGATTGGATTTGGCTAGTAGAAAAGATCATAAACATGATTTCTTCATCAAAAGAGTGGTGGAATTTGACATTATAATTGGAAAAGTAAAGTAAAAAAAGTATTTCTCCCTTACTTGGTTCTACCCCATGTAAAAAAAAAAGAGGCATTCTCCATTGGAAACACTAGAGCTATGGAGAAATAGCTTACAAATGTACATTCACCCCAGAGTACTATGTGTTAGATTTTTATCGTTTAATCAATATGATCTAAGATCTTATTTGAAAGAATAACATGCACAGCAATAATCACAAGAAACAAGAGACACAAAGAATTTTCCTTGGGGAAACCATAAAGGAGAAAACCCCGCAACTTCCACAGAGATAGAATGAGCACCAATAGAAAAAGTAAAACCCAAAGACACAAAGATGATCTCCAATAGTTGTTCTCTCTCTCACTTGTGCGAGCTACTCCTCTCTCACTCATGTGCTACTGTAGAGTGAGTGTGTGTTCCAAATAGAGAGTCTCACTCTCTATTTATACTTGTTTTCCACTTGACTTTTACTCTACAGGGCCGACCTCACTAGGAGAGTCTAATAACCCTAATATGACTCAACTGTGGGGACTATTGCCCCGAGTTACAACAGAGGGTTAACCTCAATGACTTTACATGACTTTATTATATTAATGACTCTCTCGATTGGAGGAACAAACATCTCCGTTGAGGTACAATGAAATACAATAAGAAATATACGAGTGAATACATTCCGAAGTTACAAATACATCAACACTCCCTCTTAACTAGGAAGGTATTCTCTTGACACAGTTCATCAGCACAAGTCTTCATCACTGGATCATCATCAAAGCCGGATCATCATCAACGCTGGATCATCATCAAAGTTGGATCATCATCATCACTGTTGCCGCTATCTCGACCAAATGGTGTTATCTCTCAATTCTACTCGTCATAGGAAGTTCTACAGAGCCAGCCCTTTTTCATTTTGGATGTAGGCCTAGCCTCCATGTAGGTCTTCATCAACAGAGCCCGGCCTTTCTCATGCTGGATGTAGGCCTTGCCTCTGCAAGGACTTCCTCTACAAAGCCAACCCTTTTTCATGCTAGATGCAGTACCTTGCCTCTGCAAGGATTTCCACTACAGAGCCAGCCCTTTTTCATGTTGGGTACAGTACCTTGCCTTTGCAAGGATTTCCACTACAGAGCTAGCCCTTTTTCATGCTGGGTGCAATACCTTGTCTCTTCAAGGATTTCCACTACAGAGCCAACCCTTTTCAATGTTGGGTTCAGTACCTTTCCTCTACAAGGATTTCCACTACAGAGCCAACCCTTTTTCATGCTTGGTGCAGTACCTTGCCTCTGCAAGGATTTCCACTACAAAACCAACCATTTTTCATGTTGGGTGCAGTACCTTGCCTCTGCAAGGATTTCCACTTCAGATCATCTCAGAGCACACAATCCAGATACACATAACACAACATTCACATTCACCGTCATGGTAGGACACTCCTACTACCATCCGAGAAAGGCTTCAACACTTACATCCACCGGCATGGTAGGACACACCTACTATCATCCGGGAAGGGCTCATGTGTATCACTTCCCCTTGGACGGAACCTCTATCTGAAGAATCACCAAGCTTCTTTCTGAAGTACTCAAACTTCACTCTGGCCATTTCTAGCATAGAATCACATCAAGGTTGATTACGTCCAAGGATAACCTGCGAGCTTTGCCATGACTAATTACATCCGAGGACAACCTACACGACTGATTACGTCTAAGCAACCTACAAGCTTCACTAGGATTTTATGCTCAGACAACCTGTTTCACCGGCTATGCTAGAACTCATCACTCCCTCTTTCGAGAGATCTCGATCTGGATCACATACTGGAGCTTCACTGCTCCTCTCTGCATCATACAAAAAATGCAAGTCAAATCAATCAAATCGAATAGTAGCTTTCAAAAGAAACATACTACCTCAAAAATAGCCGAGCAAGTGGCAACATATTTTGCCTCGGCTATACTCAACGCCATGCAGGACTCCATCCTGCCAAACCAGTAGCCCATACTGGATCTCAAACTGAAGAAGCAACCCAAGGTGCTCTTCTTCTCAGTGGCGCTACCAATCCAAATCAACATAACCATGCAAGTTAGTCTTCTGATTCGTATCATACTTGAGCCCATACTCAACTATACCCTTTAGGTACCTCACTGCATGCTTTGCAACTAGGTGAGCAAGTCATGGACCCGCAAGAACTGGCTCAGGTTGTTCACAACAAAGCATATGTCTGGTCTTGTATTCGTCAGGCACATCAATGAACAAATCATCTGATGATACATCGTGGCATCAACCGTCTTTGATGAAGCATCACTCAATAGCTTCAGGTTCGATGCCATAGGTGTGGCCATGGCCTTGCAGTTCATCATCCCGAAGCTCTTCATGATCTCCACTACATACTTCCCTTGTCCAAGGGAGATTCCATCTGCACTCTGCCACACCTCCATGCCTAGAAAGCAGTGCATCATACCCAAGTCCTTCATCTTGAACTCTGAGGCAAGTCTCCTTCTTGCAACTTTAAAGAGTTCCTCTTTCCTTGTCAGGAATAGGTCATCGACATATAACAGGAGCATCACTAGTCTTCTACCTTCAACCTTGAAGTAAAGGTTGGAATCTGCTTTACTCTTAATAAAGCCTAGAGCCATCAATAAGTTGTCCATCCTGCCATACCATGTCGAACCTCAGGATCTTCTGCAGTCACTCCCTCTGAAGCAAAGCATCATTCTCCCTCTGCCTTTCATACTCTATGTATTGGAACATTATGTACTAGAGTGACAAGTAGCTTCCTTTGCTACTAATATTCCATCTGCACTCTGCCACACCTCCATGCCTAGAAAGCAGTGCATCATACCCAAGTCCTTCATCTTGAACTCAGCGGCAAGTCTCCTTCTTGCAACTTTAAAGAGTTCCTCTTTCCTTGTCAGGAAAAGGTCATCGACATATAACAGGAGCATCACTGGTCTTCTGCCTTCAACCTTGAAGTAAAGGTTGGAATCTGCTTTACTCTTAGTAAAGCCTAGAGCCATCAATAAGTTGTCCATCCTGTCGTACCATGTCGAACCTCGGGATCTTCTGCAGTCACTCCCTCTGAAGCGAAGCATCATTCTCCCTCTGCCTTTCATACTCTATGTATTGGAACATTATGTACTAGAGTGACAAGTAGCTTCCTCTACTACTAATATTCTATGTATCCACCTAGGGTCACTCCGTACCAAGATCCTCTATCTTGAACCTTTT
>LPNX010129487.1:57050-84536 GCA_001517045.1 Pseudotsuga menziesii | reverse complement strand
ATTAAAAATAAAACTGAAACATGTCACAGTCACATGACTCACATGATACATCATGATCCAATGATCCATACATGCACATTGCATATTCACTTTCAGATTTAGTCATTGATTCATTGAACAATGAAAATTCACAATTCACATTGAAAATTCAAAACATTCAAACATAAATTAAAATAAGTTATAATATATTAATGACAAATGTATGTCCATGACTCCTTGAGTCCTTTCAACATTGTCAAACTACATTCAAAATTTGCCTAATGGCATTTTTCAATCATGAAATAGAAAGATCAAAACAATGAAACTGAACAATGAAAAAAATAGTAAATTTGGCTTCTTCAAGCCATGTCATCAACAACTATATGACTAGTCTACAATAATTTTGTAGTATGATTAGGAGGTAAAACAATTGCACTAAAAGAATGCTACATCAGTCCTCTATATGTTGAATCATTTGTAGCTACTTCATTTCTAAAAGAATCTTCAAAAAACTTAAAATAGCTATCATATTTTGTTATTCATAGTAATTTAATATGCTCTATGGCAAAACCTCTGATTTATTGTAAAATTCCATCTCTAAAAATCTGAAGGAACATAGTCATTTTCACAATAGAAAATGTACTATTAATCACCAGAAGCATTAAGTCAATTTGTATATACAGCACCCACGTCAATATTGTTAATGCCCGCTGATAGTATATAGTCATGGGTTTTCATGTGGAGAAGAAGTTCAAGATTTTGCTACTGTAGATGAAATGATTCATGGGAAGAGTGTAACCAGTAGTTTCCAGGCTACCATAAATTGAAATATCAATGTGGTAAAATCTTCACTCTTATATTGTGCTTGCATACTTCCATTGGGCGCATTGGGAAGAATAAAGCTACTACAAGATTTGTTATACCAGAGTCTACTTCTTCATCCATTGATTGTCAGTCCCAGCACATTCTAAGGCTGCTATAGTACTTTCATAACTCTGTATTGTGAGTCAAATAACTCTCATTTCCAGATCTGAATATTTAAGTAAAAGATGAAGTTTTCCCAATAGTCATCTACAGCACATTTCAGATCTCAACCATTATAAGATTTTCTCATTGCTATCACATTGTATGGCCACATTACTTGGGTATCTCAACGTTCATTTCCAGATCTGTCAACGGGATGCTACATGCATGTAAAAAGCACCTTCTTACTATGTTTTTGGGTGTCTGTTTATTAGCCATTTAAATCATTGTTAATGTTATATCCTTGCTATAATTTATGAGCATGTTATGTGAAGAATTGCCATTAAAATCTATGTTCAAGCAGTGATACATTATTCAAACAAAAATTCAAATCAAAACAGCAGTGAGGCATTATCCGTGTTGAGTTAAAAAGCACCTACAACCTTTCCATGTAAATCTTGGGGTTGAAAATTCCCACCAATCCTATCATAGCTCCTACATATTTGTTTGAATAAGGATAAATCGCTAGAACTAGACTTCAACTATGAGAACAAATTGTATTAGTTTGGTTTAGTTTTATATACTGGTCGTACCATAGTCGTACCCAAAATCGAGGTACAATGTACCATTTTCACCAAACGTACCCAAAAAAAATTATGAAGTACCCAGTACGGCAACACTGTTCATGGTACGTGAGGGTACGTCTGGGTACGTACCATTGCTGTACCCAAGTACCCGGTACGTGTACCCGACCCCTAGGTACGGGTACCCATGCAACACAGAATCTCAGCAATAAAAGTTCAATGATTCATCCCATGTAAACTACTAAAAGAGTGGGGGGGGCTTCTGGGAGCCCCCTAGTTTCAGGAGGGGGCGTCTGGAAGCCCCCCAGTTTCAAGAGGGGGCGAGGGGGCGTCTGGGAGCCCCCTAGTTTCAAGAGGGGGCGGGGGGGCGGGGGGGCGTCTGGGAGCCCCCCCTTCACCGGAGCGCGCTGCAGAACAGGGAACGCGCCCCCTTGTGCGTTTCCGAGAGTTTCCTAATTTTGAGGACACTGGGAAACGTTTCCCCAGAAGCCCCCGGGGCGCAGGGAACGAGGGGGGCGCGTAGCCGACCCTGGGGGGCGAGTCCCCATGTAACACTGAGAATTTCGCCAGCATTTCCGCTGTACCAATCACAGAAGTAAAAAACAGCAAGCATATATTGTTAAAAGATGGTAGCAAAGACAATGCAAAAATAAAAAAATTTAAAAAAAAATTTGGAAAAAATTTTATACTTAGAAAAAATTTTGAACATTCACATGCAAAGCATAAATGTTTTCCTAGATCTAATGAAGGAAACTAGATCTAGCAAAAGCCCTAAAACCAGATCTGAATAATGAATATTGAAACTTGGATCTATTTCATGAGCAAATGCAAAAAATTTAAAGAAGGGAAAGGAAGAAGTAGAAGTTTGAAGATGGAGCTTTGGAGTAAGATCTCCTTATGTTTTTTCCTCTTGGACAAAACCCAACTTTGTAGATCTTGAAAGACAACGGTGTTAGAAAAGTTCTTATGATGATGGAGATGAGATTGATGCAACTGAGCTCGCACCCTTCTCCAAACGGCAAGATCTGCTAAGACAATCAAACTCGAAACCCGGTGAGATCAAACAAAATAACTAGTATGCTATGAATATTAAACCATGATCAATACTTCATATAACTGAATACTTGTACTCATCTAGGTTAAGATAAACTTTGCATAATAATCCAAATTGACAGCTGCAAATGGAAGATCTTATGTTCTAACAATAGACTTCTAAACCTAGTTATTTGATTCACCATATCAGTAACAAATTTAAAACAAGGAAAGAAATCACCTCATAAGATAGACATCCACAAATGAAGAAACAATCCCATAGACCTCCAAAGTCGAAAATCTTTATTCAAATAAATAATGATTACAATTTTTTGCAAAGTTTCTATGCACCAAAGTCCCCATCTTGTAGAGCTCAAAAGAGCCTCTACTTATACAAAAAGGAAAGAAAATAGGGCTCAAATCCCTAAATCCAGACTAAGAGTAACACCGAAATAATTGAATGAGCTCGGCATGACGATTTGGAGTTGAACTAAGTTGCAATTGAGTGTCGAAGTAATGAGGGGGGGTGAGGTGGCTCATCCTCCCTCATAATGATCACCCAACCAATAGATAACCCACACTTCAACCAAAAACGGATTTGACCAAAGAGGGCAAATTTTTTACTAATAGTTCAACTACTACACTCCAATACTTGATCTGAAACTGATCGATATTGATTGGAATCATCATAAATGCTCCGTGCCATGTCATTTAGCCTTTTATTTTATTCAATTTGGTTTATTTTGGAGAGTTTTTTATTTTCTCCAAAATATTCATTTTTAATATTTTAATTAATAATTTCTCCGTAAATGACTTTTTTGAGAAATTATTAATTACTAGGCTGAATGAACTTCTGAAACTTGGAGATCGTTGGCCGGCTAATCATGAATGATTTTTGGCTTAAGGTTAGAGCCTTCAATCACTGAATTCGGGTTCCGGATGACTAACTTATTACAAATTGAATTTTTCCATTTAAATTATGAAAAATTTAATTAAAAACTTAGGAAAAATTAAAAAAATTAAAAACTAAAAATTTTGACGCGTCCGGTAAAAAAATTTCAATTTTTTTCTGAGGGTCCTAGTGACTTAGGACATGACCATTGTCTATTCTAACAATGTCTGGTAAGTTTATATATACTCAGTTGGGCTCTAATAACCTCCCAAGGCCTAGAATTCAAAATCGAGCATTCTAGCTTTGGAGGAAGCAGGAGAAAACCTCGTCAATTATACTTGGCTATAGGCAAAGCATAATTGTCAAGGGCAAAAAACTTCCTGGAATACCTTAGTTGAAATTCTACGTCTTAGGAGACCAAACCACTCAAAAACACCCTACTAGCACATTTTATTACAAACCCCACAGGGCCATGGTCATAATTATTCAAAACAAAAACTGACTAGCCAAAACTAGCTAGGCACAAAGGCGGATCATCTGATACACTGGAAACAAACATTTATCATGTTTGTAAAATGGCGGCTCCTCAGCTAATCCAATTAAGTGCAAAATTAGTGGATAACATGTTCCAAATAGAGAGTCTCACTCTCCATTTATACTTGGTTTCCACTTGACTTTTACTCTACAGGGTCAACCTCGCTAGGAGAGTCTAATAACCCTAATATGACTCAATTGTGGGGACTATTGCCCCGACTTACAGCAGAGGGTTAACCTCAATGACTTTACATGACTTTATTATATTAATGACTCTCCCGATTGGAGGAACAAACATCTTCGACGGGGTACAATGAAATACAATAAGAAATATACAAGTGAATACATTCCAAAGTTACAAATACATCAACACTATGATGAGGTCTATTAACCCCTCATATAGCACAAGGATTTTCACCCAGTTTGTGTTGATGTTACTCCAGTTTGCAACATTGGGCACACATTCTCCCAAATTGGCCATGCTGATTTGACCTAGGAGGAATGATACATTCACCCTCTGAGCCTGAATCATATGGCTAGAGGTGAATGGCCAAGGTACGAGCAGCCTTTCTCCCATTAGCCTGAATCGTATGGCTTGGGGAGATTGGCCCCAATGTGCTCTTACATTGCCTACTCCGAGATGGAGTGATGTATTCTTTATTAGAGCAAGTTTGGCTTGTTTATTTGATAGGGGTTTCATCCCCTTGTGGAATATACAAGTCTAGTCTAATGTTGAATTGACATAGGCTCTAAGAAGTGTCCAGGACTTCTTAGTGTGTCTATTCAACATTAGAGCTCTATGTGTGAATAGACATGCATGTGAGGAGATGATCATCAACAAGGACATTTTTTCTTAAGAAAGAAGGAATTCCAACAATCAAGTGGTCAAAGAGACAAATCAACCCCAGCAGAAGTGGTCAAAAAGACAAGTCGACCCCAGCAAAAGTACAAGTCAGCCCCATAGGTGAAATTCAGGTGAACTAAAGTGTATAAATAAAGTGCTTAGCATTTCATTTCATCCATCCAACTCGTCCAAGTTCATCTCTTCTTCTCTGATGCGCAAATCAAGTAGGGCAAGTGAAGATTCAAGAAGCAGCGATTGAAGACTCTTATCATCTCTCTTGGGTTCATTATCCTTCCTTCTTGAAGTCTGTACTCTCTATGTGACTGGGATTCACACTCTCTGTGATCGAGGGAAGTACATTGTGACTTGTATCTTCATGTTGATGTTGCACTTGTATTATTGAAAAATATCTTCTTAAGAAAAGGCATTGGTTGTCTCCCAAGTTTGGGTTTCCTAGGATAAAATATTATGTCTATTGTGTTGTGATTCTCTTTTGTTTCCGTTGCATTTAAAGTTGAAATTATTTGTGTGTAATTATTCAATAATAACATTGGGATGAAATTACTATTTGAAAATCATTAGGAAGTGTTATCACAAATTTTTAGTTGCCCCGTAAGGTGATCCTCACCAAGATGACAAAGGAAAGGTAACTAAAGTTGTGACCTATAATATCCAAGACCTCCGAAAAAACTCGGATGTCACACCAGTCAAGGATACCAACACTTTAGACTCAGTGTAAATACTAAGCCTAAGGGGCGTCCCTATAACCAAGATGACCCTAAAAATAAGGAAAGCAAGTAGATAACCCAGGGAATCTTGATTAAATCTCTTAGTAGGGTGGTTAATTAGAGTTTTGCACAGTTACTAAGAGAGGATGAGTGTCTATAAGAAAAGCCCCAATTTACCCTAGGGTTTACGACATGAAAAATAGGATCTTAGGGTAAATGATGAAATTAAATAAAATTAGACACTCAGATTGTTTGCTAGATGTAAGATAAGACGATTGAAGGTGAAAATAGCAATAACCAGTTTGCGGATTGTGAGATAACCACTTTCCCCAAGGACGGTGTCTCCCCCTAAAGAATAGGCCAGTGCTTTAAATGGGCAAATGGAGTCTGAAGGCCATGAAAATTGAAATCTAGGGATTTTGAATTATTTCTAAAGTGGGTTTTAAATTCTAAAGCAGCCGCAAACTAGAACCTATGGATCTAAGAGTTGAGGGTTTTGAAATTAGGGTTTTAATTGTTTTTATTATGCCTGGGTGGTTTGGAAATTAAAACTGGAGAAAACTAAAAGCAAAACATACATGGGACTTGGTGAATGCCAAGACTGTGACGCTCTTACGAAGTAATGCCCAATTGGTGAGGTTTCGGTGAAGATTCAAGCTTTATCCAAGTCGGTCCAAGTGACCAAGGCGCTTCTCTCTCCTGCCAAGTAAACAATCGAGATCAATTTACTGAATCAAAAGAGAAAGTGTTCATAACAGAGTAAGAAAACATATCAATTGACAAAATGCACAAAAGATAACCCCCTGTCAAAACCACGAAGAAAAGAAGATGCCATGTCTTGGACAATGACGCTTCTCTCCAAATCGCTGCCCTGTCATAAAATATCACAATGAATGCCTGCCAAAATATTCACCAAGAAATTTTCAAAGATTTCACAATGTAAGATATTGCAATCACGAATCAAGAACATTCCACACAAGAGACCCAAGATTTTTTTGTAAAAAAAATTCTCTATTCCAATAGCCGAGAGCCAAATTTTCCAATGGGATACAATGGGGGGATCACAACTCTTAAATGGATCGAGTGTGTCCACATATTAACAAAATCTATCCAACGGTTGAGATTAAGACATCATCAACAGTGGAGATCTATTTTTTATCTTTTTACATGGATCAATACATGGATAGATGACTTAGTCAAATGGGGGCCACTTTTGCCCAAGGATGCCTAAGTGAGGCGTAATACATCATAGTGCTAGGATATAACATGATAATACATCAAGGGGGTGCCTTAGGGGCTCAATTCACCCTAGTCTGCAATACAACATCATAACATAAGATATATCAATGAAATACATCAAATGACCAAGGTGAGGGGTGCCCCATGGGGGACGTCCTCCCTAGGAGAGCCAAATAAATAATCTAGAGCATGAAACTGAATGGAACTAGCGTAGAAGCATCCGAAGAGCCATAATAAATCATCTGGAAGCATTCCCTTTCCATTTCCTTAACCACACAAGCCAAATCGATTTCTTCAGTGATTTCCATAGTTCATTTGTTAGTGGTACAGCCTCTGAAAATAATAAATACTATCATAACTTTCATCTAGATGAGAACTGGGACAAACTAATTGCATAGAAGTGTTTGGAGACATGGTAGAATGGTACTAGTGACTACTCATACCCACTGATCCATTGAAATGCCAAAAATATCATCATCTCATTATAAAAATAATGGCAAGGTCAATAAAAAATAATATTAAACTCTGGAACTCAATAACTGTGACCATCTGATGAAAACTGGGACTACAGCATTGGTCTTGGGCATATCTGGAGCAAACATAACCACTGCTGATTTTTGTAGAAACAGCATTGAGAACCGGGTTTGACTTGGTCAACTAGGTTGATTGTGTCAAAGTACCCAAACTGAAGATGAGATAATGAACTGAGTTGATCTTGCATGCATCCAAGGTAAGAAGTTAGAACTGCTCCAAGATGTCTATTAAAACCCCAACTTAAATCAAACTAATCAGAATCATGGTGACAATAATAATAATAATAATAATCAATAAAAATATACCCATCTTTGAACAATCTTTGAATCCTCTATGAAGTCCCTTGTATATGTCATACTTACAAAGTTTAACCAATTTGCTTATGCTGGGTGAAGGTGGAAAACAAGGCTAAGGCAACAGGGTGATGACTTCTAGTTGACTTTGACCAAGTGATCTCTCCAAATGATAACAAATACACAACCAAAGTGACATATGCATGACAGATAACAATAGGGGATGGTGGTGTCTCACAAATGGATGAGTTGATCTGAAAAGAGTCCATTCAACTTTAATAACATGTCTACAGCTCACATCCAAGCTAATAATCAAGCTCTGTGAGGATCTTTTCTAAGACCCTTGCGTTGAGTACACAAGAGACTGTAGTGAAGAGATCCTAGGGGACACTTAAAATTAGTTGTCCCTTGCTCCATCTCACATCCCAACCTGTAGGCTCCGTGAGGAATTAATATTACATTTTTCAAATGTGGCCAACAGTCTTTAGATTTAGCATTTATTTATCCACTGCTTGTTTAGGCCTTTCACAATTTCATTTCATAGCCCTTTTTGAGTTGTGTCTAAAAACAGAGTTTGTCTATTCATGGGCGGCTTGCATTTCACAATATATAGCATGTACTCATAATGCATGTAATGATGGTAGACATATTGCTTCAAGTTTTAGCTGAAAACTCTTCGGGCAACTAGGGGGGAATATCCACAATCAGGACCAAACATTGGGGGTAATCGACCAGAGAGGTCAAGGCTTCAAAACCCAACTCACCTAAGCTCAGAACCAACACCAGCGATTTCTCTTGACCTAGAAGGATTAAGGCTTCGGTAAGTTTTGTTGCACAACTCAGAGCCGAGACACAAAACATAGGATCCATCATGCATAGGGGTCAAGGTGGGGAAAAGGATCTTCAATCTCATAGGTCTTGGTCATAAGTGATAGGATAAAGCAACCATGGATAAGACTGGATGAATGAGGACAAGTGACACATGGAACTAGCATAGCAAAATAGACTAAACTTTGTGTAAAGCATGGCATAAGCATTGGCCTTCAACTTTAGATTATCCAATCATTCTCAACACAAGTTAGGCATTAGTAAAATAGAACATATATAAGCATAGGCCACCATAATCATCATAGCATGAGAAGTCAAAGGTGTTAATATACATCAGAGAGCAAAAACCTACCAAGAAGCAATATACCTGATCTCACCATATGCATGCCTCTATCTGATGTGTCGGTCTATGCAATGTGTACCATCTTTGTTGCTCTGCTCAAATGAATATGTCATCACCAAAGTCATCTCAATGGACAAGATCTTAGTCATGGCAAGAAAATACTCTACATCTGCTACTGAATGAAGGCTTTGAATGGCTCATGCTATAATGATGATCCATGTTGTATCCCACCAATATGTTTGGCTCAGAGAATAAAGAGAAAATCTATATGATGCATCATAGTAGTCCAGCTACAATATATTGGATAACGAGAATTAATCATCAAGTCTAAAAATTGTTTAAGAAAATTCAACAGTTTGAAGACCCTATCCATGCAGACAGCATTGGAGTATGTTGACTTTTGAGCCATATTTTTCTTTCGGAGGCATCAATATCAATGAATCGGAGTTGGGATTCTTTTTCACAAGACAATCAGATACAAGATTATTGATGGGATACCATGATGTATTTAGGGGGGATCTAGCTTGTACTTGCATTTTCCTCAACACTACCCTTATGACTCTACATACAACCTTCAGGTGCATGTGCAGCGTCTTGAGTAGTGTTGGTTAGCATAATGTTATGCCTATTACCCCCACCTGAGAGAAGACTACATTGGAGATTATGTGCAGTGGGTTATTATTTGAGTCCATTGGATACAGGGGGTGTGTTGTCTTTATAATTTGATCATCTACCATGGTACTAGGTTGTCAGGTTGAGCACCCTAGTCATGCACACTTTATTATGGTGGTTAGCCTTCCAAAAGGCTATATTTTTCTATGTATGATGACACATAGACTTGATGAGGGAGCGCTCTAGTGGAGATTGATTATTTGGTAGTGTAATGGCACTATTTTATTGGTTGGTTCCTAGGGTGAGTTGGGTGCTCTCCTTGTTAGCGTATTCTGGCACAATGTGGAGGCATGGGGATCTTCTATACATTATATTCTAGATTGCTCCACTAATTTATTGATGGTTTGGGAGAGATATGGTTATATTTGCTCATGGTTTCACTTTGTTATTGTTATCTTGAGTCTTTACCACTATTCATGCACATATCCCTAAGGAACTCTTCATAGAAACTCTCTAGAGAGTTTGTTGGGCTTTTTAGTTCCATAAACGATGGGTTATAGCTTTGTATTTTTCACCAGACAGGTTCCTGAAAAATGAAAACCTTTTTTAGGTTTTGGCAAGTGGTTATGAGACTAAATTTTCGACAATAAGGATAAACTCTTTCCACAACTTGCACTCTAAGTGTTTTGCTTTATGATGCTTAGATAAAAGCCTAGTTCTACGGCATGGATTCAAGTGCTTCACCTAGTTTATTTTGAATGGAAATTAGCTTGTGGCTACTTTACTATTCCAAACTCTTTATAATGGCTCAAAGAATAAGCAATTCCTCTTAAAATTTAATTGCAATGACAACCTTATATACCACTCAGTTATTTTATCCTTTATTGTTCTCCTCACTTACCCTTCCAATTAGAACTCAATTCAATGAAAATGGACATATTCTCATGTTCCTAACGGTCTCAATCCCAACGAATACACTAATATAGAATGACAACTTATATGCATGCATGTCCAACATGAAAAATTGTATGTGTGTATTTTATTAAGCAGAGATAGCAATTAATGAATATAAAACAAAGTCATAAGTAGCCAAGTGTTTTGACAAAGGCTATGTGCAGTGGCAACAATAAATGACATCAAGTTTAATTGCATATTTTAAGGCTAGCTGCAACAAACCAACCAATGCACCAATAAAGAACACATCCCACAATTTGCATGCAGACAAGACACAAATTGAGTAGTGTTACAACTTGAACTAGCATGTGCAACCTAAACCCTAAAGAACAAGACTATCCAAGTAGCAACCTAGAGTTGTTACCCATCGTCACCTCAGTAACTACCACCCTACATTCTAGGTTGGCTCTTTCCTAGCCAAGGGGGGATTCCCTAGAATAGGATTGCTAAGGCTTTTAAGAATGAAGGACAAGGTGAAGAGGTTTCCTAGCAAAACACGTATTTTGTAGTAAATGATAAATGGGTGATGGGAGGACCATGAAGACTAGTGCCAATCCTTAGGGCAAATAGAATCAGCAGAAGCTAGTCCAACAAATGGATTAGTTCATGAAGAGTTAGGAAAATTAGGGTTGCTTTCACAATCCACAAATAAACCCTAACATGCTGAAAATGATTGTAGAAATCACTAGGAGGACCGTGTTATCACCAACCTTGTAGTTGCCTGTGTGAGGTGGATCCAGGATGGATGGTAGAGGGGCAAGCAATTAAGGGGTGGAACCAAGACTGCCTAGACTCCCAAATGGATGGTTGTCACGTCAATCAAGGCAGCCTTCACTTTATGTTATCTAAGTTCAAGACAACAACGGGGGAGACCCGGATCTACTCCCGACATGAGAGATCAGACCTAGACACCAGAACAAATCAAATGTGGCTTTGAAGTACGTAAGGTTAAGGTAAATGGAAACCCTAGCAACTAATGGAGATGACCACCTGGCCTGTCTGATTTCAGTAAAAGTAAACTACGGAAAAGTCTAGTTTTCAGTGAAGGCGCTAGGGTTGTTTCAGTCTAAAACTCAGATCTAGGTCAAACAGCCCTGAATCTAGACAGCGTTGAGGGTAATTTGGACTATGTGAGACCCGATCTATCAGTCTATGAAGTCAAAAATTAGAAGAAGAAAAAAGTCAAAACCCTAACAGGTCAAATTTTCAGTGGGGGGTTATGCAGTTTTCAGGCTAAAAATCAAATCTAGGTCAAACCAAAAGGAATTTGACCAACGTTGCAGTAGATTTAGTGAAGGGGAGGCCCGATCTATGAAACCCAAAAGTGGTTTGGCCAAAGATCGGATGATTCCCATATTTAGTGTTTTTTAGGGTTTTTAGTATTTTAGGAGTTTTCAGAAAAATGGAAGAAAAAGCAGGTACAATGGATTCAAATCTGTTAAAGAGAAGAGAGTTACCTGTTGGATCGTACCTGGAAATGCTTGTAGAAGTCTTAACAGTGATGATCTTTGCTATCCCGATCAATTCTGGAAGATCCAAGTGATTTCTATGACAAATGTAAGCTCCAAGCCACCAATGCACCCCCTACCCTGCATGAGCAAACGTCAACAATATCATATTTGTTGAGACAAGATAAAGAAAGTAAAACGAAGTAATCATAGATCACAATGAAACTAATGAAAACCCCATGATCCAAGACGAAGAAAACTTGAACGAGTTGAGGTCCCCCTGCAAAAACGCTCCAGCCAAAACGCCCTCCTGTAGACAAAACAATGATAGCAGAAAAATATAGATCTCACATGAATTTCCACAATGCTAGGAAGCAGAAGACTATCCAATCACCATTTGATAACATCAGATGCAAACCAGATCCAGAAAATATCCACAGAAAAATCTTTCTATTATTCAGATCCAAGAGCCAAAGACCCCTTACAAATGAGAAGCTCTCTCCTTGAAATAGAAATGAGAGAACCACAATCATAACCGAATCCTAACCACTTTCAAAACGAGTGGCTAAGATTAAAAGATAAAATATTCTAATCAATGGTTGAGATGAGCTCAACATACAATACATGGATCAATATAACCATAAAGTACCAAAGTGGACTAAAACACCCAACAAGAGGGTACCCCACTCAATAAGAAATAAATGAAGCACATGGTGGGTCCATGGAGTGTTGACTAACTCCCTCTAGGTGTCCCCTTGGCACAATAAAATAATATAATATTTTAATTCTTTGACTTGGTGCCTCCTTGAGGAAATCATGAGCCTCCCAAAAGCTCCAGAAAATAATAAAAAATGCCCAAAAATAGGTGTGGGCCCAATCAGGTGCTGCAACTGCTAGAGAAGGTGTGGAGGACATCACTCTCATCATTATGACTCATCCCATGTCATTTCCTTGCCTTAGCAGCCCAAATCGATTTCTTCAATAGCCATTTAATCATTTTTTAATCTACCTCGAGAAACGTGAACCTGCCAACACAGCCTCCTAGGGTGCCTGCGTTGTCAAACTGAGCCCACCAAGCTCTCTGGGATGGGGGTACTATGGTACAAACAAGTGGTTGCACCCCCTATGCCCATACAACGCCTTGGGAGATCCAACTGAAACATCTCCCTGCTCAGACATATCAACCTGTGAAGAAAAACTGCATCAGAGAGGCAGAATGAGCCTGATCATATCTACAAGTGCCCGAAACTGGAAATAAACTGTCTCATTAGACTTAGAGAGTCCAAATCCATATAAGGTGTATACTCATACCCCTCACAGGTCTCTATCTGAACATCAACCATATCCAATAAACAATATAACCATCTGTAAATGATCGAACACCAATAATAACTCAGACTATTATCCATCTGCTACAAGTGTTAAAAGGCTAAGAAATGCCCTACAACTCATTCAAGCAACAATCACAACAAGTAGCGTTCATTTCACTGGCGGTACATCAACCAATACATATATAAGGCTTTATTTATTATTACTCAGACTAGACTTTCAGGACTATACTCACTTCATAGTTGTAGCCAATTTGCTAGTGAAGGGTGAAGGATGAAATTGGCAAGGCTAAGGCAAAGGATGACTTCCTACTTAACATCATGACACTTTGGATATGGAAAGGGAATACTCACTATAACCAATGTCGGACAAACAACAACACAAGGAATGGCAATGCCTCACAAATGGTTGAATTGTTTAGAGAGTGCTTATTCAGCTTAGGCATCATGACTACATCAAGCTTGATCAATTTTATTTCCATGGCCTTTTTGCCCTATATGACCCTTTGGGACTTCACCAGTGCTTAACAGCACAGCTAATCACAGCTTTCATCCGGGACATATTTATTTTATAAGGTCAGCAATATTTGGATATAGCATATTTTTAACTATTGCTTTTTTTTGGACCTTTTCTTATACCCTTCAAGGAGTATTTTAGCATTTCATTGCTCTTGCCCTCTTTACATATGTTAAGAAACACAGTTTTATAATTTTCATTTTCCATGGGCGCAAGTGACTAGGGGGAGTTCTGCACAGTGCCAAACATCGGGACAACCGACCAGAATGATTTAGGCATACAATCCAACTTACCAAAGGCAAGTTTTGTCACCAACTCAGAGCCGAATCACCATATAAACAGGGAGGCTTGTCCAACAAAAGTTCTAGCGAAGAAAAAGATCCTCCATGCCATAAGTCAAGAAGTGAGTCGGGTTGAAAATAAACTGGAAGGTAATGGATGGGTGGAGACAATGAATGATGGAACCAACACTAGCAAGCCAAAACAATGGTGGGAATGACTACCTCTATTCTCCCTAAGAAAGGTAAAACCAATTAGTATAGATCAGGAACTTCCAAGTCTAAGTAGGCACATCAATACATAGTACAAAATACATCCAAGTCCATATAATTATGACCGCCAGATCATGATACCACAAGTTAATACATGTCACAAAAATCAGTATAAGACCAATGATAACCATAACACAATATAAAAAGCTGAGTCATAATCATGCAGTATAATCCATCTGAGACACCATCTATCCAATGAGAAAGTACTGATATAAAACTGGGCATCAATGCCTGCTCTATAATGACATAAATGGCTACATCGGTCCTCAAATCTGAGTGTCCTGAGACTCAGTCCTGACATGGGAGAGTACAATAGTCCACTAATATAAACATGATCCATCAAAAATGCTCATCTCAGCATCTCATATGTATAAGATCTGGCTGAAAAATGTACTGTGTATGAAAAATAGAATATGGTAGCCTGGCTACTAAATATGTGATAACAAACCCAATAATTGTGTCAACCCCAAAACATAGCCAACTAGGGTATGACTTATCCAATGAAGTATTAGAAAGCAACTCCTCTTAAATGATGATAGAAGCCATAGTAATACATTCATGCATAAATCAACAAAGGAGTTGGAGGATTTTTTCTCTAGCAACCCTTCCAATAAGGCAATCTTGTCCTTTAATTATCCCTAATTAACAAGTCTAAGCATTCCATAAGTCATTAGCAACATTTCAACATGTGAAAAAGATACCACACTAAAATGGAAAAAGAAACCTTGTAATTTGATTTGCTTCATGAAAGAAATGTTTATTAGGATCTAATAAAGAGGGAACTCTCCAAATCCAACCATACAAAGGAATGATAGGGCTAACCCTTATAGGTTGTAGCTCTATCTCATCTCAAAAATAAACAAAAAATAAATTCCTAGATCTAGCCTAAGGTGGAGTAAACAATGAATATTTCTCCATTAGAACCTAACCAACTCTACAAACACCATGATATGTACAATGCCAAAGATACATAAGGGCCCAAGAAGAGGGGGACACACCAATACAATGATGACTAGAGATTAGATCTAGGGTTTGACCATTTAGACCCCTCTAATAACTCAACACCCTCCTAAGAAATGATGCCAAATAATGTGGAAACCATCAAAAGTGGGTTGCCCTCCAAGAAAACAACTCCAATACCAAGAACACTCCACCAAAACCAGGTGATATGCATTCTTAGGGTCCAACAAAGGACCAAAACCATGTGTTATGCATTCCTAGGGTCCAACAAAGGACCAAAACCATGTGTTATGCATTCCTAGGGTCCAACAAACTCTTAAAAATGCGTGATGCGTCTCATCAAGGATGACAAGGAAGGTCCAACACGGAACAAGATCTCCTTAACTCATGCCAATAGTCCAACATGTGCACATAAGGTCAAACCAAGTGATGAAAACAACTCTTAAAGGTGAAAAAAGACCTAAAAGATAACCCCATGGTTCCAACACCCTTGGGAGGTTGAGCGTTTTGCATCATTAGAAAGGTCTCAGAAAGGTATTTCCATCCATATATGGCACTCCCCCAAAAGAGTTAGGGTGTTTGTGAATCACACTCCTAAAGAAAGGGTACCAAACTACTGAAAAAATACCCAAAAACTAGAAAAAACACCCAAAAAGACCACTTCATTGCTCTAACACCCTGAAGAACTAAGTTCAGCATTCACCACCACAAGATAGCCCTCAAAGAGCTTTCCATCTATTACCTCTGAAACTAGCATATGTGATTAAAGTCCCAAAGATGCACACTAGCCCAGAGAAACCAAAGAGGAAAAGGCCAATGTCACCACACCGATCCCTTTCTCTCTTTAGGTTGGCTCTTCTCCAAATCAAGGGGGAGTGTCCCCTCTATTTAGGATTTTACTAGGGCAAAGGCAATGCGGAGCAAAGTGATTCCAAAAATTTTCCCTAGCAAAGGTTTGTCGCATAGAGATATGCAATGAGGTGATGGGAGGATAAGGAAACCCACTTTTAAAGGACCAGTGCCAATCTAACCTAGGCAAATGGGGTCAATGGGTCGCTAACTTAGAGGGCATTGCTTCAAAGATCATCTAGAAAGAGTAAGTGCTCTAAGCCTCCAACCCTTCATAGATGTATTGGAGGGTTCAATTTGCGATCACAAGGGGAAGGACAAGTCCCTCCATTACTTCCTTCCTTGAGTGAAACCCTACACTAGAAGGGGTTAGATTTGCAAAATCTTGATTAGGATTAGTACAAATAGAAACCTCCCTCTATGCAAGAACTTTAATTGAATCCAATCTTTGGCGACCATTTAAGTTTAGATTATCCAAGTCTAAAATAAACTCATCTAAATCAACCTTTGGGAAATTATGGGGCTTATTTCTTATAATCATCTTAATTCCATACTTTTAACGACTTCATGTGGAAATAATTTTTAATTGTTTATGTTAAGTTTGTAAGAAGAATATTGCTTTACTTCCCTTCAAAATTTATTTTCAAGTGTTTGTTTTATTTCTGCACATTAACTATCAATTTTTGGCAATCACTTTAATCCCGGGTTAATCAAATCTGCAATACATAGTTAAAACAATAAGATTTAAATCAACCCTCCAAGCTCACTTTCACTTAGAACTAATCTAAAATCAATTAATCTTTAGGGAAGCCCCCCTTGAATTTTGAGAGCGAGTCAAAAGCGAGAGGAGTTGTGCATTAAGATGATAGTGGTGCCTTCTCCTATAGTTGCATCTAAGGGTAGCACTAGTGGATTAGGAATTTTCCACTTAAGTCCTAATTCAAGTTGTAACAGGTGGGAAAAATGATCGCATTATTCGATCATCAATGTCCATTGTCAAAATTGAAGATACATGCATGGAACATCTTTGAAATCTGCCTGGAATGTCCTCGAAATCTGCCTAGGATGTCCTCGAAATCTTCCCAAAATGTCCCCAAAATCTGCTTGAAACGTCTTGGGTATGGCCAGCGAATCCCCAAGTCCCCGATGAAGTCCTCGGCAGATTGGGAATGTTTTCTACAGGTCCCCAAGTCCTCAAAATGTCGAAACGACAAGTATGCAGGATTTTTGGTGGAGGGTGGGTCCTTGTGTAACATAGGACCATACACATGTTGTACTTGTTAGACACTGAGAGGGGGGTGAATCAGTGTGAAGCCAGTTTTAAAACTTTTCTTAGCTTATCACAATCAACTATCAATTCATCATACGATTATTCTGCTAATCTCTTAATCATTTCATAAGCATCTTTCACTTCATCATTCACATATCAAAAGCATTTAAATCATCAAGAACTATAACACAGAAAAACACCACACCATATAAGTTTGTAATCTTTTTATATTAGTTTTGGTTCGGCTACAACCGTTAGTTAAAATCAGCACCTACTGATATGAAGAGCACCTACTCTGCATCCAGGACCCTGCCTGGTTTTCTTAGACCCTGCTAAGAAGGGTTTGAGGTATCCTAACCTCAAAAGCAAGACAAGCTTGCATTTACAATTAAAGCTTATTGTTACATCAACTCATCAATCACTTGTCTCTTTAATCTGCTGTCAACTATCTCAGCTCATGCTCATATGCTCATCATCAACACTGCTCACTGCTGCTCTGATCATCATTCTTCATTGCTGGTCATCTTCTCGTTGCTGCAACTCTAGGTGATACTTCTGAAGATTGTCACCGTCATCATTGTCTTCTTCACTTTGTCACTGATCATAACTTGACAAAGCTGAGCATGTCAAGTCATCAAGGAAGCCTTCAATACAGTCACAGAGATGCCATCAATTCTCTTCATTGCTGAGTCATCTACTGCTGCAAAACTTCTTCTGCTGGTCAACACAGCTCATTAATCTTTGATCATCATTCTTTACTGCTGCTCTCATCAATTGTTCATCATCATTCTGTCAGGGAGACCATAACCATGAATACATCATACGGTCCATCAAATTGCTGTCAGCATCATTATCATATCAATCTGCTCATCATTTGTCACTAGTCATGTCACAACACACTTCAGAGGCTGTAACTGTCAAGTCAACTCAATTGTGTCTGTCACCATCCTTTCAGCTGTCAAATCATCGCAAACTGTCAAATCAATGTTGCTGCCAATGTCAAATCAAACTAGGTTATTGACAAAGACTGTCAATGTCATCAAGCTATCAATTATGAAGAGGATTACTCATATACTGCTCATGCAAGTATGGTCACATACAATTTCCCTGCTGCTCTAAGATGTATCATACATCATACTTGAGTAAAGATCCACCTTTGTCCATAGTTCATCATAATGAACTTCACAATGATCTTTGAAATAAGAATACCTCAGGCTACCTATAAGCTTGGATATGCATATAGTTAAGCCTTTACATAATCAAAGATAGTCATACCTTGATCAGACTATGTGTTACCATGTTGATCAGAGAATTTAACCATAACTTCTGGTGACTATAATAGCTGCTCAACACTTGTCTGGCTTGAATATGAGATTGCTTTTTCATTCTTCTTGACTTTCCTTGAAGTCAGATGCTCATCTTAACTGTCTCTGATTTTCACCTTCAACACATGTCTTAAGTCCTGTGTCTACAAAAATTTGATCTTCTTGTAATGCCTATTGACTAGATTAGGTGCATAGATTTACTGCTTTGAAGACGTACCTTTAACAGCCTCAGTCCACTGAAGATTAGAGCTTGATATTTCACTTCTGATCTAGTTGACCTACCTTCATATCATCAGCAAGGCAGTGGCTGTACATGGATCTTCATCATCAGCAAGGTAGTGGCTGTACATGCATCTTCATCATTTCTGCATTGTCTTAAACAGCCTCTTTTTCCCAGTCAAGATTCAGCCTTAAGCCCTCTGTCAGCCTCCTTTTATAAACCCTTCATTCATATGACCATTTTTTTTATATTCAACACTTACTCAGGATTCTGGTTATTTATGCAACTATGTCTTCTATAAACCAGAACCTCTGTCAGTCAAAATCCCTATAATAAATCAAGTAAACAGACCTTGAACTTTGCTCAGTTCATTCATAAAATTTGGGACTACTTTCCTAGCAGCAAAAACATAAATATTACACCCAAAAGGAATACTCCTTGAAAACTCAGACTCTTTACATGCTGAAGAAAAATCAACCTTTGTCAACTTCTGGACTGTGGATAGGCTGAGAAAATTCGACAAACAGTAAATCAATCTTGGAGCAGCAAGAAGGAACAATTAACCCCAAGGACTCGGACTGTTTACCCCTTTACAAGATGCACAGCCAAAAAGGGTTCTACGAACAGCTTGCTGGTGGAGTTAACAGTTGCCAAAGTTGGAGTTGAACACCCAGTTATAAGATGTATTCACCGACAGGCTCATCCCTTCAATTTACGGCCTCCATAACTCATAAATAACAGTCTCAGTGTCACACTAAAATTGACTGGTACTCCACGGAAGATATCCTGTAGCTTGCAATTTCTTAGAGAGAATAAATAGCCACCTCAAGGGTCACGATTTGGAGCAAAATGGCACTAGTTAATGTGGACAACGTTGAAGAGTAACCCCTGTATGATATGGTTGCTTAACAGCAAGAAACTCAGATTGGTGTGACCTCTTTACAGACTACTCATTTCATAAGAATAGAGCTCTTCACTTTTTCTTCAAACCTGGGCATGGATACTCTTCAAAATATAGCAGCCAGCTGTCCAATGTCAGCGTTGCATTTCCAGTTTTGTCTGAGTCATGGCAGCCCTCTTAGGGCTTTAATAAATTCTTGATAGCCCTGCTAGAATGGCCCCTTGGAAACCTCATCTAGGGTTAGAATAGTCCACGACAGCCTTAGTGGTAGCCTTCTAAGTTTCAGAACCCTCTTCTAGGGCTGGAACTGTCCATGCCAATCTTAGTAAACCCCACATTAGTCCGATTAGGGCTTGAACAGAGCACGACAGCCTTCTATGAGATTGGATCTGAACTTGGTGCCCACTGATCAGACCTCGATAGCCTTTGTGAGGTTAAAACAAACTTTGTTAGCCTCAAGAACAGAGCTTGACAGCCTTCATGAAGTATGAGCAGACCTCGGCATCCTCTTCCACTGCTGCCACCGAAATTGCAGTCCACTAGCTACGAGCTCATTCTTCACTTGATCCTTGGATCAAGACCAATAAGAAAACATTTCGGACTGCTGCTCCCAAAATTTCCTTAGTCTGCTGCTACGTCTTACAGTATAGTATTTCCACGTCATTTTGCACATTGATTAATTGTTTGAGAAAAGGCTGTTCACTAGCCATGTCCATAGTAAACGCTGGGCTTGAGGATACCTCTATGCAAGACCATGGCTTAGCCATCATAATCAGAGACAAGGGCTCCATGGCCTGCATCATTTACAGCATACCAAGGGCTCCACACACATGAGCCACACCATCTTTGACAAATGACCATAGAATGGGTCATTTGTACCACTTCATCAAGCTTGTCCACTACAAAGGGCAATAGTGGCTCCACAGCCTTCATGGGCATCAATGATAACTGAAAGAGCCAAGTCACATGTTGGCATCAATGACAACTTCATTAACAGTACTACTTATTACCTCTTATATTGCATGGGTGTCCATATGATTTTTATCACAATTTTGATGGAGGTGACATGTTCATGATGCCTTGATTGCTAGCTTATGGATGTTCATGGAGATGTGATACTTGTATTCTTGATGGTTGATGAGGGTTTGGATGCTTATTGCCATATGATATATTGGTGTTGTTCCTTGTTCATGCATCTTGGATATTTCTTGGTAAGGGTTTTGATGATTTGAGTGCCTATCACTTCTATGGAGGGTGTATGATGCATTTTCCCTTTGAGCGCTCCAACATTTTTGGAGTAGTTCATGATGTATGGTATGGATGGGTTCCCTTGGACGGTATATTGGTGGTCATCATGATGGAGTTGAATTCTTAGCTTTTTCTCACATCTTGCAGCTGGTTTTCATGGTTATTCTAGCCTCTAGGGTGAATTAAGCAAAACAGGATCCTGTCTTCAAACCCTTGGTTCCCAAACGCCCTAACTCAAATGGGGGCATATGAGATATGGTTGGAAAGATATTTCCAAGCCCTCTCCAATGGTATAGAATGCTCATCCTCCTTCATCATTCAGATTGTGGTTTTGAGCAATTTTTTGTAGTTTGACAACCTGTCTTCAGGAGGGTGGTTCTCTTTCACCCTAGCTTTGTTGGAGGTTTAGGATATATGGATAGTGTCACCCCCCATTTTGTATGGGTATCCATGTGTGATTCTAATCACTCTTAGGAGGGTAATTTTGCCATGATGGTGGTGGTTGAAGGAAAAGGTGTGGCGGTTATGAGCATATAACAGTCACCAACAGCAGAAGAAAAATCCCTTACAGCAGGTGTTTTAAAGTCTGGGCCATAAAATCCGAGCATACAGCCCTAATGAACAGTTCTTGGACAGCATATGGATATCCACCAGTCCTGTAGAAGTTATTACAGCAGTATGAAGGATGGATTTCAGGGTAGTTGTTTAGATATGGACATGCAATGCCCTAAGGCATCTTGGTAACTCCAAATGAGATCTGGGCTCTGTCATCAACAGCATAATTATTAATAACCCTCAGGCATCCCTCAAACAGCCATCGTTATCTTCAGATCTGGTGCAGCAGCTACAGAAGCTGATGTTTATGGAGGGTTTCACCTTTGGAGAATTTTGAAATAGCCATCCTGTAGAAGAGCATGGGATATGAAACTTGTAGAAAAGGCCCATCATCCTCTGCAGCAGTAGTAAAACACCATGCCAGGTAAAGGGGAAAATAGCCTACCAAATGTTGTTCTTTCAGCATCAATAATTCCAAAGAATGATGACATCAACAACATCCTTAATGCGCAGGCTCTTACAAGAAGCATCATTGAAAGGGTTGAAGAAAATATTGTATCATATGACACTAAAGAAATGGATTAAAATCCCGTAGCAAGATCAACAGTAAAAAATAGGGCACCGCTAGCACAGTTCAGGAAGCGTTTAGATCTGGAGATCATTCAATGTGAGAGAAGAAGACGTCCAACTGTGTTTGCATACATTTGAAGGCATGTCAGCTCAAAGAGTATGGCTCAGACCTAGTCTCAGACTCAGCGCACTTGTACCCTCAGCCTGTAGCAGCGAGCTTACCTAGGCCAAGGCCAAAACAGTGTTAGTTTTTCTTAAGATCTGATTAGATTATCTAGGATCTTTATCTGAAAGAATAACAAGTACAACAAGATGCATAAGATATGAAAGATGCACGAGACACAAAGATTTTCACCGGGGAAACCATAAAGGAAAAACCCTGCAAACTTCTTCAGAATAGTAAGATGATCAAAAGCAGTAATATGAAGTATTCAGCAGCTATCTATCTCTCCTCCTTTGACTGTCTCTCTCTCTCATGCGCCTTAAAGAGTGTGTGAGGTGTGTATAAATGAGGGAGAGCGCCTCTCTATTTATACCCTTTCAAGTCACTGACCAAATATAACATTTGAGCCTACATGTCATCTCACATGGGACCCACTTCTCCTAGAGAGACTACAAGTACATATTACATGATGTTACATTGGGGACTATTGCCCCGACTTACAACGGAGGTTGTACCTCAAGGTCTAGACACAATTTAGACATCTCATAAAGTGGTAACACACATCCCCAACGGGGGTACAACAACATACAATGTTAATATACATCAAAATATCTTCCGAAGTTACAAATACATCAACAAACAGTTCCCATAGACCTACTGTTGAAGGGGGCATCATCTTGTTGAAATAAATTGTCATTGATGCCAACAGGTGTGTCAGTGTGTCTTGGTGCCCCTTGAGGAGCCCCTGAGGGTTAAGTAGTTGTCAATGTCAAAGGAGACCTTTTGACCTTGTCCAAGCCCAAGTCTGAAGCCCTTGGAGCCCTTTGGGCAATGGCAAAAGCCCTGAACACCCTTTAGAGTGTTTAAGTACCCCTAAGTTATTTCTATGGTTACCCAGTTGTTTCTTTGGTTCCCCAATACCACAACCTTTGCCCTAGTACCCTATAAAGTGTCCTTGGTGGGTTGAAGAAATGTAGAGTCCAAATGACCCATTATGTGGTCATTTGTGTTTGTAATGAGGTCATGGTACCTTAGGAGAAGTCCTTGAACCCACACCTTGATGGTCATGATTATGAAGCATGCGGTAACCTTGTTGACCTAACAACAACCCCTAAAACTCTTATCTATGGTCCCTAAGCCCACAAACTAAATCTTGCCTTGCCCTTTAAACACTAATGATGTCCATTATGTAAAGCTCTCATTTGGTGACCCTTAAACCTTGAAGAAACTCTCATTTATAACCCTTACCATTAAGTGATAAAACTCTTTTAATAATTTAATGAATTATTTAAACCCTCCTAACTCCTCCAACGTTGGCATCTTTTTATTAAATATATATATATGGTTCAATCCTCATGAAGTCGACCCCCTTTAAGTGACTTGTGTTAAAACATGTTTTAATATAACATTTAAATGTTTTAATAAATAAAATACTTTTTTAATTAATAAAAAGGCTTAACCTGCCCTAAGAAGTCAGCCCCTAAGTCTATCTCTTAACGCCTATTTATACATCAAACCTTTGTCATAATCAAACATCAACGAATCAACTGTTTGACTGAGCTTTTCGGGGTAGTTGACTGAGGTTTTTCGCTGGTCTGAATAGCAGCAAAGGAGACATACGAATTTTTCCACACAGCTATTATTTTTTGGGTTAAGAACAGTCCAAGTTTAGATCATCTACCTCATCCAAGTTTTTGAAGTGTTGTTGCCCTCTTTCCATATATCTGAGTTTTTGGAACAGTCCTAGTTTGTGGTTGATTAATTGCCTTAACACTTCAACAGTCCAAGCTTGACAAGCCTCCACACAGTCTGGGTTTTATCAACAGTCCAAAGTCTGAGTTTCGTATTGTTGTTGCCTTCGCCTTTTAGATCTGAGCCTTCCTAAAGCAGACCAAGTTGTCTGCTGCCTTATTTACCACAAGTCATCCACAGCACTGGTTTTGAAGACACCTAAGGCAAGTGCACAGTCCTCCACAGTACTCAGTATCAAGGTATGTATATGTATGTACAAGTGAAGTGTACATGTGTTGAAGTGTACAAGCATGTGAACAGTAGTGTAAAAGAATATGCATAGTATATGTACAGTAGTATGTAAAGTTGTATGTACAGTGGCATAGTGTGTACAGTGTACAGTGGTGTGTATAGAGATGTGTATATATGCAGTGTTCCACCAAGTTTCCGGGACGGGGGGGCGCGGGAGCGAGGAAACGCACATTGGGGACATGTAGAGACACCCCCAAATTTTGGTGGATTTTGGGGAGCGGGGGGGCGGGGGGCGTCGGGGTATTTAAGTTTTAACATAGGGGGGCATCTCTCAATATATTGAAATACATGCTAAATTGAAATTCATCATTGTGCAATGTAAACATGATATTCAGTTCATAATGGATATTTTAAAATTTAAATACATGGACATCTTCCATAACAACTTCGAATCATAAACATAAACAAGTAACAACAGATAAATTATTAAATTAATTTTTATGGTTTTATGAGCAACAAATTTTGGCAACCTATAATCTCAAAAAATGACAAAATGTTCATGGTTGATAAGATAATTAAATACCCATCCAAAACTTTAAAAAAAAGTCAAAAACTAAAAAATTTGCCAAAACAATTAGTAATTGTCTATTACATTTAATATTTTTATGGATAAATAATAAATTTATAAAATATAAAAAATAAAAATAAAAAACAGAGGTCAAGGCTCTAACTATACAAAATTAAAACTAACAGGAAAAATTAAAAAATGAGCTCAAAGCTCAAACTGGAACATTCACAAAGTGAAAAAAAAAATTAAAAATTAAAAAACTAACAGGAAAATTAAAATTTAAAAAAATTAATAACAGGAAAATTATTATACTGAATCACTGATACATACCTCCACCTCCACGAGTCCTCAGTCCACACTGATACATACCTCCACCTCCACGAGTCCTCAGTCCATAGTGCACACTGGTGTCTGCGCAGTCGATAGAGCATCCAAGGGTCACGACTCACAAGTGACAAATGTAAAAAACGTTGACTTGGGCTGAAGCTAGCACTTGTAAATTACAGTCCATGATTGCTAATGTCATGTTACACTGCTCACAGGCTGAAGCCTGAAGGCTGAAACAATCCACGGTTGCTCATAAAAGTTTCAAAATTAAAACCATAAAACAGGTTTGACTTTGTGGGTTCTGGTTTCTCCTCTCACTGCTCACGGGCTCTGGTTTTCTCTTTTCATGGGCCAGCAAATGCCAAATGCTCACAGGTTTGAAGTTTGAACTTTGTCACTTGTCAGTTTTGGTTTACTCTTCTCACGGGCTAGCAAATGCTCACAGACCACTGCTCGGAGGCCACGATTTATGCTCATGGGCCACTGCTACCACCCATTGCTCACGGCCCATTGTTGCTAGCCACTTCTCATGAAACCACGGGCCCTGCAAAAAAAAATTCACTTGGTGCTCACGGACTGTTCAGAGGAAAATGAAACGACGGGATTAAATTTGATTTGTGCTCACGGGCCACTGCTACCACCCATTGCTCATGGCCCACTGTTGCTAGCCACTTCTCACGAAACCATGGGCCCTGCAAAAAAAATTTCACTTAGTGCTCACGGACCGTTCAGAGGAAAATGAAATAGCGGGATAAAATTTGAAGGTGAAGGTCCGAATAGGTTAGAAGAGGTAAGTTAGGTTAGTAATTTTTTTTTTAAATTAAAATTCGTTTTTTATTTTGGTCTTAAAAAAAAATATTGGGGGGCGTGTGGGAGCCCCCCATTTTCGGGGGGAGGCGTGTAGAAGCCCCCCATCAATGAACTCCAAAATTGTGCGTTTCACCACGTTTCTAAGAAAAGGGGGCGCCGAGAAACGTTTCACATGGAGCCCCCCAGCCCCCGGGGCGTGGGAAACGCAGGGGGCGAGCCCTCGACCCTGGGAGACGCGTCCCCGTGGAACACTGTATATATGTACAATATATGTATGTACAGTGAAGAGTAAGTGTACAAGTGTATGAGTATACAGTGTTGTGTGAAGCGTATATAGTATGTACAGTGTTGTGTGAAGTGTACAAGTGGTATGTACAGTGGTACTAGTGTACAAGTGGTATGTACAGTGGTATTAATGTGCAAGTGAATGTACAAGTTGAAGTGGGAAGTTGTGATCCATTACATGATGGTACATGCTACTCTATGAATTGATACACTCTATAATGTTGATGCATCCCTATACACTATGATGTACACTTGATGACAAAGATACACTATGATGATGCACGTCTTATGTTCAGAGAAGGATTGCTTGTTCAGTGAGTGTGTGTGACGAGGTGTACAAGAATGTACAAGAGAAGTGTATAGTAGTGAAACGACATATCAGTATACAGTGATGATTTGGCAATGATCAGAGAGTAGAGGTTATCAGCAGCAGGAAGTTCAGTGATTGGTTTTGACAGGTCCACAGGTTCGACAGTCGTTTTCCTCAGGGTGGTAGGGTGGTGCTAGGGCTCACAATCTTGTGAGTTAAGTTGTTGTAGCAGCTTGTCAGTTGTAGTAAACGAAGCCTAAGGGGTTGTTCATGTTGTTTGGCATTCCTAGGGAAGGCAGCAGCCCTATGTTGCAAATTGCTATACCACCATATGTATGGGGTGCTATACCCTTAGTTTTGCGGAGCAGAACAGGGTTGAGATCATTTTTTTGCATGAGCAGGGCAGATTGTCAGAGCATCAATCAGCACAAGATTTACCCTGGGAAAACCCACTATGGGAAAATCTACATAATCAACACAAGATTTACCCTGGGAAAACCCAATATGGGGTAAGAACCAGCTAGAAATGAAGACTATGCCTTGATCTTTTATAGAGAATGCAAATACAAAGGAAAAGGTACTCCCTATGGAGCTATCTTGGACACTATGGCCCGTATGGCTACTACATGATCTCTTACATTCTTTGTTTTTCCCTAATATCCACTCCCTTACTGTTGCTCAACTATGGAACGATACAATAACATCATCATAATGGAACCCCTTCTTCTTCTAACGACTCGAAATTTAACATAGTCCAATAGCCCTCTAGGGTTAATTTTAGGGTTTTTTCATGCCTCAATTCTCAATTAGGGTTAGGGTTTTGGACCTTTTAAATTGTTCTTGAAAGTCCACACGTGACTAGCTCCGCATGTGTGAGAACTAAGAGTTGTCATGGAATCCACTATGTACGATGGTGGTCAACTAGATAGGTCAACTGTT
>LPNX010129487.1:29030-56024 GCA_001517045.1 Pseudotsuga menziesii | reverse complement strand
TTGCAATAAAGGAAGATTGTTTGCTGGAGTTTTTATCCCATATTGGGTTTCTCCAGGGTAAATTTTTGTGCATGTGTGAGATCTTATTTATGTACTTCTTCCACTGCTGGTTATCATTTCAAGTGTTCATCTATCTGTTGATTTAAAGATCTAAGTTTTGTTTAAAGAGGAAGAAAAGTAAAAGAACAGTAAACACTTTGCTCGAATATATATATGCTTGAAAAACTAACATCAACTTGGGGGAAGCATAACTTCCTCATACAACTTCATTTGAGGCCATTCTTGCACGGTTGAAAAAGTCTAGAAGTGTAGAATGACAAGGCATGGTGTAGACGATGAACTTTTGACCTCAAAAAACAAAGTTTAAGCCCTATAACAAGCCTTGAAAAGTTATGGAACCCAAATTTGCAAAGTGAGACCTAACCCTAAAATGGGCCTTGCAAGCCAATTCATCCAATCTTTCCACCTAAAAACCACCAAAATAGATGACAAATTATATATTCAACCACTTCGGATCACACCTACCTGTTTTGGGAAGCTTTTGGTCCCCAAAGGCCTTTACTAAATGAGGTGGGGAAATTTTTCCTCTACCTTCTCTTTGGAATACCATTTACCCTTGCCTTGAAGTCCTCCTTTCAACCCCACCTACTAGAGTTCATACTATCCTTGCCTAGCTGTCCTGGACTTCTTCTGCAAAACTGTGTCTTTTGCTAACTGTGCCCGAGTCTCTGGTGCCAAGTCCTCTACAGAAGGTAAGACTTGTTGAAAAGTTAACTCTGAAGGTCCTCTTTATAGTTTTGGGTGTTGTGTGATAAAGAGGACATCTAATTTGTTCCTTGTGCATATTTATGTATAAAAGTGACTGATATATAAATAAATGATGTTTTGTACTTTATTGTATTGGGTCTCACTTAAAAGATATTTAATAATTAAAGTGAATTATTATTAAATAAGAGTGCATTAAGTGAGAACCCTAGATTTTGTATAAAGTATCTCAACCATAAGATTAAGTTGGTTAGATGAGGTAGTTACAAAATTTGAAGTATAAAACTAGGGTTGAGGACAAATTAAAGGTACACCATCAATGAGAAGAGAGAGAAGAGATTCAGACTAAAGGAGAGAGAGAGAGAGAGAAGAGCCTTGGAACAATTCTAATTGCAAGCAACAGCATTAATTACAGTAGTTCAGCCTCATTTAATGCACCTGTCAGTCCATACAACACTCGTGTGAAGGCACAGAAATCGAGGCAGAAGGTACAAAAGTCTGATAGGTCTATACTGCATTTATTGCAGGCTGGGAACAAAACTCGAGGCAGTAGAAAAGTACAATCCGTGCAATCCACACGTGTGGCAAATCCATGCAGTCCGTACTCGCATGTGTGAAGGTACAGCAGGTCGTACAGTACTGTTGGCACATGTTTCGAGGCAATTTGTTCTAGAAGTGTTTTTGGGAATTTTCCCTATAATGGTCGGAAGAATAATTTTTCTATGTTGTTGGGAAAATTTCTGAGTTTCTCCTTTTAATGATAATTTCTTCTTTCTAGGGTTTTCCCTAAGAGTTGGGGTTTTGCCCGGTCTGTTGACCAAAATCTCTATGTATTCATGTGTGAAAGATTTGCTTCAGTCTTGGAAAGTTCTTGATCTTACTGATTTGTATTTCAAATTAAGATGTAATTTTTAATCATAAACCCTAGTTAGATAAAGTGTTTGACATAATGTGTAAATGGGAAATTATATATTACGTCATTCAATTTCTTCATGGTATCAGAGCCAAGTTGAAGTAGTATTCAAGTTTTTGAATCACATAACAAAATTGTGATGTCTTTCAGTTTAGAAGATTTGTGGTGAGATATTTTCCAGATGATGAGCATTCAAACGAAGATAGGTTGGATGGTATATCCAACTATCTACGTTGGAAAGTGAGATTACTACAGTGCTAAAGGAAGTTGGAGCTTTGCAAGCACTGTGATCACGAAGCCTACAGACAAGGATGCATTAAAATAATTTGAAGCCTTAGAAGCCAGAGCTCAGAAGGTGATCCTGGATGGAGTGAAAGATCATTTGATCCCGCATTTGGCAGAGAAAAAGACAACCAATGACATGTGGGACACCCCGAAGCAATTGTTCGAGGCAAAGAACGAGAACTGGAAGATGGCCTTGAAAGACAAGTTACACAATGTGAAGATGACAAAAGATGAAAGTGTAACTTCCTACATGACTCGTGTCGCTCAGGTCAAAGATGTGTTGGCAGTGGTAGGAGAGACTGTCTGGGACTCAAGGTTGGTGAGGATAGACCTGAAGGGCTTCACCAAGAGAAGGAAGGTTTATGTCAACTGTATTGTTGGCAAAGAGAAACTTCCAGACTGGTCCAGGCTGTGGGATGATTTTACCAAAGAAGAAATTCGAGAGGGAGCTCTGGGTGGGCAAGTCAGCAAAGAGGTGGAGCATAGTGTGGCTCTTGTAGCAAAGACAAACAAGAAAAAGAAAGACCTCAGTCAGATCAAGTGCTACCATTGTGGGCAGATGGGACACTATACTTCAAAATGTCCTAAGAAAAAGATTGTGAAGGAGAAGACTGAAAAAAATGGGGCAGCCTCTCCAGCAGTAGAAGATTATGCCATGAAATTTGAGCAAGAGTTTTCTCTTGTCTCAATTGATTCCAATATAGGAAGTTCATCATTTGAGAATGTCTGAGTTGTTGACAGTGGTGCAACCAAACATAAGACTGTAATAAATGACTCCTTTCAGATGATCACAATGTTGGGATCTGGACATTTCATCTAGACAGACATTGATGGTCCCCAGATAGTCATGCAAGGAGTTGGAATTATCAGATTTCAACTAGATCTCAAAGACATCCTGGAAATACATGGAGTGTTGTTTGTACCTGGGATGAGAGTCAGCAAACTCTCAGTTTCATCCTTGATGAAGGCTATGGGATGATGGTTAGGTCTGGCCATGTCTTCCTATATCGGAGAGATGAGCCAGTTGGTACCACCATCTTATTGCGAGATCGCAGGGACAAACTGTATGTCATGAGAGGGCATATCGTACGACCAGGAGTAGGAGCAGGAGGGTGGCTATCAGAGTCAGAAAATGAGGATGGTGTTGCATCAGATAGATATGGTCCTGAAGAGGAGAGTGACTCTCTCCAGAGCACTGGCAGAAGGCTCAGCAGTCAAGTGATGGTTCATACAAGCAGTTGGATGAGACTCAGGTCGAGTCTCAGGGTTCAGAGTTTCAGTCTGAGGTAGAGCATTTGTTTCCGAGATTGATTCCAAAGCAGGAGGGAGCTAATGCAAGGGTCAAAGATGGAGATAGTGTTGCGGACCTTCCTCGTTAAGAGGGACTGTTGAAAAGTTAACTCTGAAGGTCCTCTTTATAGTTTTGGGTGTTGTGTGATAAAGAGGACATGTAATTTGTTCCTTGTGAATACTTATGTATAAAAGTGACTTATATATAAATAAATGATGTTTTGTACTTTATTGTATTAGGTCTCACTTAAAAGATATTTAATAATTAAAGTGAGTTATTATTAAATAAGAGTGCATTAAGTGAGAACCCTAGATTTTGTGAAAAACATCTCAACCATAAGATTAAGCTGGTTAGATGAGGTAGTTGCAGAATTTAAAGTATAAAACTAGGGTTGAGGACAAATTAAAGGTACACCATCAATGAGGAGAGAGAGAGAGAGAGAGAGAGAGAGAGAGAAAACCCTTGGCACAATTCCTAATGCAAGCAGCAACATTAATTGCGGTAGTATAGCCTCATTTAATGCACCTATCAGTTTGCACAACACTCATATGAAGGCCCAGAAATCAAGGCAGAAGGTACGAAGTCTGACCGGTTTGTACTACATTTATTGCAGGTTGGGTATACATCTCGAGGCTACAAAAAAGTACAGAAAACTATTGTTCGTACAGTCCACACATGTGGCAGATCAGTGGTGTTTGTACTCGCACGTGTGAAGGTACAACAGGTCGTACAGTGCCATTGGCACAGATTTCAACGTAATTTGTTGTAGAAGTGTTTTTGGGAATTTTGGCCGTAAGGGTCAAAAGAATAATTTTTTTGTGTTGTTGGGAAAATTTCTGAGTTTCTCCTTTTAATGATAATTTCTTCTTTTTAGGATTTTCCCTAGGAGTTGGGGTTTTGCTCGGTCTGTTGACCAAAATCTCTGTGTATTCATGTGTGAAAGATTTGCTTCAGTCTTGGAAAGTTCTTGATCTTGCTGATTTATATTTCAAATTAAGATGTAATTTTTAATCATAAACCCTAGTTAGATCAAGTGTTTGACATAATGTGTAAATGGAAAATTTTATATCACATCATTGAATTTCTTCATGGTATCAGAGCCAAGTTGAAGTAGTATTCAAGTTTTTGAATCACATAACAAAATTGTGATGTCTTTCAGTTTAGAAGATTTGTGGTGAGATATTTTCCAGATGATGAGCATTCAATAAGAAGATAGGTTGGATGGTATATCCAACTATCTACGTTGGAAAGTGAGGATTACTACAGTGCTAAAGGAAGTTGGAGCTTTGCAAGCACCGTGATGACGAAGCCTACAAACAAGGATGCATTAGAATAATTTGAAGCCTTAGAAGCCAGAGCTCAAAGGGTGATCCTGGATGGAGTAAAAGATCATCTAATCCCGCATTTGGCACAGAAAAAGACAACCAATGACATGTGGGATACCCTGAAGCAATTGTTCAAGGCAAAGAACGAGAACCGGAAGATGGCCTTGAAAGACAAGTTACACAATGTGAAGATGACAAAAGATGAAAGTGTAACTTCCTACATGACTCATGTGACTCAGGTCAAAGATGAGTTGGCAGTGGTAGGAGACACTGTCTCGGACTCAAGGTTGGTGAGGATAGCCCTGAAGGGCTTCACCAAGAGAAGGAAGGTTTTTGTCAAATGTATTGTTGGCAAAGAGAAACTTCCAGACTGGTCCAAGCTGTGGGATGATTTTACCCAAGAGGAAATTTGAGAGCGAGCTCTAGGTGGGCAAGTCAGCGAAGAGGTGGAGCATAGTGTGGCTCTTGCAACAAAGACAAACAAGAAAAAGAAAGACCTCAGTCAGATCAAGTGCTACCATTGTGGGCAGATGGGACACTATTCTTCAAAATGTCTTAAGAAAAAGATTCTAAAGGAGAAGACTGAAAAAAATGTGGCAGCCTCTGCAGTAGTAGAAGATTATGCCATGAAATTTGAGCAAGACTTTTATCTTGTCTCAATTGATTCCAGTATAGGAAGTTCTTCATTTGAGAATGTCTGGGTTGTTGATAGTGGTGCAACCAAACATATGACTGGAATAAATGACTCCTTTCAGATGATCACAATGTTGGGGTAAGGACATTTCATCTAGACAGACATTGATGGTCCCTAGATAGTCATGCGAGGAGTTGGAATTGTCAGATTTCAACTAGATCTCAAAGAGATCCTGGAAATACATGGAGTGTTGTTTGTACCTAGGATGAGTCAACAAACTCTCAATTTCATCCTCGATGAAGGCTATGGGATGATGGTTAGGTCTGGCCCCGTCTTCCTATATCGAAAGATGAACCAATTGGTACCACCATCTTATTGGGAGATCGCATGGACAAACTGTATGTCCTGATAGGGCATATCGTACGACCAGGAGTAGGAGCAGGAGGGTGGCTATCAAAGTCAGAAGATGAGGATGGTGTTGCATCAAACAGATATGGTCCTAAAGAGGAGAGTGACTCTGTCCAGAGCACTAGCAGAAGCCTCAGCAGTCAAGTGATGGTTCATACGAGCAGTTGGATGAGACTCAAGTTGAGTCTCAGGCTTCAGAGTTTCATTTTGAGGTAGACCATCTGTTTCCGAGATTGATTCAAGAGCAGGAGGGAGCTAATGCAGGGGTCAAAGATGGAGATAGTGTTGCAGACCTTCCTTGTTATGAGGGAGTGTTGAAAAGTTAACTCTGAAGGTCCTCTTTATAGCTTTGGGTGTTGTGTGATAAAGAGGACAAGTAATTTCTTCCGTGTGAATACTTATGTATAAAAGTGACTTATATATAAATAAATGATGTTTTGTACTTTATTGTATTAGGTCTCACTTACAAGATATTTAATAATTAAAGTGAGTTATTATTAAATAAGAGTGCATTAAGTGAGAACCCTAGATTTTGTAAAAAGCATCTCAACCATATGATTAAGTTAGTTAGATGAGGTAGTTACAGAATTTAAAGTATAAAAGTAGGGTTGAGGACAAATTAAAGGTACACCATCAATGAGGAGAGAGAGAGAGAGAGAGAAAACCCTTGCCACAATTCCTAATGCAAGCAGCAACATTAATTGCAGTAGTATAGCCTCATTTAATGCACCTGTCAGTCTGTACAACACTCATGTGAAGGCCCAGAAATCGAGGCAGAAGGTACGAAGTCTAACAGGTCCGTACTGCATTTATTACAGGTTGGGCATAAATCTCGAGGCAGCAGAAAAGTACAGAAAACTATCGTTCGTACAGTCCACACATGTTGCAGATCAGTACAGTTTGTACTGACGCGTGTGAAGGTACAACAGGTGGTAAAATGCCATTGGCACAGATTTCGACGAAATTTGTTGTAGAAGTGTTTTTGAGAATTTTGCCTATAAGGGTCAGAAGAATAATTTTTTTGTGTTGTTGGGAAAATTTATGAGTTTCTCCTTTTAATGATAATTTCTTCTTTCTAGGGTTTTCCCTAGGAGTTGGGGTTTTGCTCGGTCTGTTGACCAAAATCTCTGTGTATTCATGTGTGAAAGATTTGCTTCAGTCTTGGAAAGTTCTTGATCTTGCTGATTTATATTTCAAATTAAGATGTATTTTTTAATCATAAACCCTAGTTAGATCAAGTGTTTGACATAATGTGTAAATGGAAAATTTTATATTACGTCATTTAATTTCTTCATGGTATCCGAGCCAAGTTGAAGTAGTATTCAAGTTTTTGAATCACATAACAAAATTGTGATGTCTTTCAATTTAGAAGATTTGTTGTGAGATATTTTCCAGATGATGAGAATTCAATACGAAGATAGGTTGGATGGTATATCCAACTATCTACGTTGGAAAGTGAGGATTACTACAGTGCTAAAGGAAGTTGGAGCTTTGCAAGCACCGCGATGACAAAGCCTACAAACAAGGATGCATTAGAATAATTTGAAGCCTTAGAAGCCAGAGCTCAAAGGGTGATCCTGGATGGAGTGAAAGATCATCCGATCCCGCATTTGGCAGAGAAAAAGACAACCAATGACATGTGGGACACCCTGAAGCAATTGTTTGAGCCAAAGAATGAGAACCGGAAGATGGCCTTGAAAGACAAGTTACACAATGTGAAGATGACAAAAGATGAAAGTGTAACTTCCTACATGAATCATGTGGCTCAGATCAAAGATGAGTTGGCAGTGGTAGGAGAGACTGTATCAAACTCAGAGTTGGTGAGGATAGCCCTGAAGGGCTTCAGCAAGAGAAGGAAAGTTTTTGTCAAATGTATTGCTGGCAAAGAGAAACTTCCAGACCGGTCCAGGCTGTGGGATGATTTTACCCAACAGGAAATTCGAGATGGAGCTCTCGGTGGGCAAGTTAGCGAAGAGGTGGAGCATAGTGTGGCTCTTGCAGCAAAGACAAACAAGAAAAAGAAACACCGCAATCAGATCAAGTGCTACCATTGTGGGCAGATGGGACACTATTCTTCAAAATGTCCTAAGAAAAAGATTGTGAAGGAGAAGACTGAAAAAAATGTGTCAGCCTCTCAAGCAGTAGAAGATTATGCCATGAAATTTGAGCAAGACTTTTCTCTTGTCTCAATTGATTCCATTGTAGGAAGTTCATCATTTGAGAATGTCTGGGTTGTTGACAGTGGTGCAACCAAACATATGACTGGAATAAATGACTCCTTTCAGATGATCACAATGTTAGGGTCTGGACATTTCATCTAGACAGACATTCATGGTCCCCAGATACTCATGCGAGGAGTTGAAATTATCAGATTTCAACTAGATCTCAAAGAGATCCTGGAAATACATGGAGTGTTGTTTCTACCTGGGATGAGAGTCAACAAACTCTCAGTTTCATCCTTGATGAAGGCTATGGGATGATGGTTAGGTCTAGCCATGTCTTCCTATATCGGAGAGATGAGACAGTTGGTACCACAATCTTATTGGGAGATCGCAGGGACAAACTGTATGTCCTCAAAGGGCATATCGTACGACCAGGAGTAGGAGCACGAGGGTGGCTATCAGAGTCAGAAGATGAGGATGGTGTTGCATTAGATAGATATCGTCCTGAAGAGGAGAATGACTCTCTCCAGAGCATTGGCAGAAGGCTCAGCAGTCAAGTGATGGTTCATACAAGCAGTTGGATAAGACTCGGGTCGAGTCTCGGGCTTCAAAGTCTCAGTTTGAGGTAGAGCATCTGTTTCCAAGATTGATTCCAGAGCAGGAGGGAGCTGATGCAGGAGTCAAAGATTAAGATAGTGTTGCGGACCTTCCTCGTTAAGAGGGAGTGTTCAAAAGTTAACTCTGAAGGTCCTCTTTATAGTTTTAGGTGTTGTGTGATAAAGAGGACATGTAATTTGTTCCTTGTGTATAAAAGCGACTCATATATAAATAAATGATGTTTTGTACTTTATTGTATTAGGTCTCACTTAAAAGATATTTAATAATTAAAGTGATCTATTATTAAATAAGAGTGCATTAAGTGAGAACCCTAGATTTTGTAAAAAGCATCTCAACCATAAGATTAAGTTGGTTAGATGAGGTAGTTACAGAATTTAAAGTATAAAACTAGGGTTGAGGACAAATTAAAGGTACACCATCAATGAGGAGAGAGAGAGAGAGAGTGAAAACCCTTGGCACAATTCCTAGTGCAAGTAGGAACATTAATTGCAGTAGTATAGCCTCATTTAATGCACCTGTCAGTCTGTACAACACTCATGTGAAGGCCCAGAAATCAAGGAAGAAGGTACAAAGTCTGACAGGTCCATACTGCATTTATTGCAGGTTGGGCATAAATCTCGAGGCAACAGAAAAGTACATAAAACTATCGTTTGTACAGTCCGCACATGTGCCAGATCAGTACAGTCTGTACTCACACGTGTGAAGGTACAGCAGGTCGTACATTACTGTTGGCACAGATTTCGACCTAGTTTGTTGTAGAAGTGTTTTTAGGAATTTTGCCTGTAAGGGTCAGCAAAATAAATTTTTTGTGTTATTGGGAAAATTTCTGAGTTTCTCCGTTTTATGATAATTTCTTCTTTCTAGGGTTTTCCCTAGGAGTTGGGGTTTGCCCAAACTATTGACCAAAATCTCTGTGTATTCATGTGTGAAAGATTTGCTTCAGTCTTGGAAAGTTCTTGATCTTGCTGATTTATATTTCAAATTAAGATGTAATTTTTAATCATAAACCCTAGTTAGATCAAGTGTTTGACATAATGTGCAAATGGGAAATTTTATATTACGTCATTGAATTTCTTCATGGTATCAGAGCCAAGTTGAAGTAGTATTCAAGTTTTTGAATCACATAACAGAATTGTGATGTTTTTCAGTTTAGAAGATTTGTTGTGAGACATTTTCCAGATGATGAGCATTCAATACGAAGATAGGTTGGATGGTATATCCAACTATCTACGTTGGAAAGTGAGGATTACTACAGTGCTAAAGGAAGTTGGAGCTTTGCAAGCACAGTGATGACGAAGCCTACAGACAAGGATGCATTAGAATAATTTGAAGCCTTAGAAGCCAGAGCTCAGAGGGTGATCCTAGATGGAGTGAAAGATTATCTGATCCCGCATTTGGCAAAGAAAAAGACAACCAATGACATGTGGGACACCCTGAAGCAATTGTTCGAGGCAAAGAACGAGAACCAAAAGATGGCCTTGGAAGACAAGTTACACAATGTGAAGATGACGAAAGATGAAAGTGTAACTTCCTACATGGCTCGTGTGGCTCAGGTCAAAGATGAGTTGGCGGTGGTAGGAGAGACTGTCTCAAACTCAGGGTTGGTGAGGATAGCCCTGAAGGGCTTCACCAAGAGAAGGAAGGTTTTTGTCAAATGTATTGTTGGCAAAGAGAAACTTCTAGACTGGTCTAGGCTGTGGGATGATTTTACCCAAGAGGAAATTTGAGAGGGAGCTCTGGGTGGGCAAGTCAGCGAAGAGGTGGAGCATAGTGTGGCTCTTGCAACAAAGACAAACAAGAAAAAGAAAGACCTCAGTCAGATCAGGTGCTACCATTGTAAGCAGATGGGGCACTATTCTTCAAAATGTCCTAAGAAAAAGATTCTGAAGGAGAAGACTGAAAAAAATGTGGCAGCCTCTGCAGCAGTAGAATATTATGCCATGAATTTTGAGCAAGACTTTTCTCTTGTCTCAATTGATTCCAGTATAGGAAGTTCATCATTTGAGAATGTTTGGGTTGTTGACAGTGGTGCAACCAAACATATGACTGGAATGAATGACTCCTTTCAGATGATCACAATGTTGGGGTCTGGACATTTCATCTAGACAGACATTGATGGTCCCCAGATAGTCATGCGAGGAGTTGGAATTATCAGATTTCAACTAGATCTCAAAGAGATCCTGGAAATACATGGAGTGTTGTTTGTACCTGGGATGAGAGTCAGCAAACTCTCAGTTTCATCCTTGATGAAGGCTATGGGATGATGGTTAGGTCTGGACATGTCTTCCTATATCAGAGAGATGAGCCAATTGGTACCACCATCTTATTGGTAGATCGCACGGACAAACTGTATGTCCTGAGAGGTCATATCGTACGACCAAGAGTAGGAGCAGGAGGGTGGCTATCAGAGTCAGAAAATGAGGATGGTGTTGCATCTGATAGATATGGTCCTGAAGAGGAGAGTGACTCTCTCCAGAGCACTGGCAGAAGGCTCAGCAGTCAAGTGATGGTTCATACGAGCAGTTGGATGAGACTCAGGTCGAGTCTCAAGCTTCAGGGTTTTAGTTTCAGGTAGAGCATCTGTTTCCGAGATTGATTCCAGAGCAGGAGGGAGCTAATGCAGGGGTCAAAGATGGAGATAGTGTTGCGGACCTTCCTCATTAAGAGGGAGTGTTGAAAAGTTAACTCTGAAGGTCCTCTTTATAGTTTTGGGTGTTGTGTGATAAAGAGGACATGTAATTTGTTCCTTGTGAATACTTATGTATAAAGGTGACTTTTATATAAATAAATGATGTTTTGTACTTTATTGTATTAGGTCTCACTTAAAAGATATTTAATAATTAACGTGAGTTATTATTAAATAAGAGTGCATTAAGTGAGAACCCTAGATTTTGTAAAAAGCATCTCAACCATAAGATTAAGTTGGTTAGATGAGGTAGTTACAGAATTTAAAGTATAAAACTAGGGTTGAGGACAAATTAAAGGTACAACATCAATGAGGAGAGAGAGAGAGAGAGACAAAGAGAGAGAAAACGCTTGGCACAATTCCTAATGCAAGCAGCAACATTAATTGCAGTAGTGTAGCCTCATTTAATGCACCTGTCAATCTATACAACACTCATGTGAAGGCCCATAAATCGAGGCAGAAGGTACAAATTCTGAGAGGTCCGTACTGGATTTATTGCAGGTTGGGCATATATCTCGAGGCAACAAAAAAGTACAGAAAACTATCGTTCGTACAGTCCACACATGTGGCAGATCAATACAGTCTGTACTTGCACGTGTGAAGGTACAGCAGGTCATGCAGTGTTGTTGGCACAGATTTCTACGTCATTTGTTGTAGAAGTGTTTTTGGGAATTTAGCCTATAAGGGTCAGAAGAATAATTTTTTTGTGTTGTTGGGAAAATTTCTGAGTTTCTCCGTTTAATGATAATTTCTTATTTCTAGGGTTTTCCCTAGGAGTTGGGGTTTTGCCCGGTCTATTGACCAAAATCTCTGTGTATTCATGTGTAAAAGATTTGCTTCAATCTTGGAAAGTTCTTGATCTTGCTGATTTATATTTCAAATTAAGATCTAATTTTTAATCATAAACCCTAGTTAGATCAAGTGTTTGACATAATGTGTAAATGGGAAATTTTATATTACGTCACTGAATTTCTTCATGGTATCAGAGCCAAGTTGAAGTAGTATTCAAGTTTTTGAATCACATAACAGAATTGTGATATCTTTCAGTTTAGAAGATTTGTTGTGAGATATTTTCCAGATGATGAGCATTCAATACGAAGATAGGTTGGATGGTATATCCAACTATCTACATTGGAAAGTGAGGATTACTACAATGCTAAAAGAAGTTGGAGCTTTGCAAACACTGTGATGACGAAGCCTATAGACAAGGATGCATTAGAATAATTTGAAGCCTTAGAAGCCAAAGCTCAGAGGGTGATCCTGGATGGAGTGAAAGATCATCTGATCCCGCATTTGGTAGAGAAAAAGACAACCAATGACATGGGGGACACCCTGAAGCAATTGTTCGAGGCAAAGAACGAGAACCGAAAGATGGCCTTGAAAGACAAGTTACACAATGTGAAGATGACAAAAGATGAAAGTCTGACTTCCTACATGACTCATGTGGCTCAGGTCAAAGATGAGTTGGCAGTGGTAGGAGAGACTGTCTCAGACTCAGGGTTGGTGAGGATAGCCCTGAAGGGCTTCACCAAGAGAAGGAAGGTTTTTGTCAAATGTATTGTTGGCAAAGAGAAACTTCCAGACTGGTACAAGCTGTGGGATGATTTTACCCAAGAGGAAATTCGAGAGGGAGCTCTGGGTGGGCAAGTCAACGAAGAGGTGGAGCATAGTGTGGCTCTTGCAGCAAAGACAAACAAGAAAAAGAAAGACCTCAGTCAGATCAGGTGCTACCATTGTGGGCAGATGGGGCACTATTCTTCAAAATGTCCTAAGAAAAAGATTCTGAAGGAGAAGACTAAAAAAAATGTGGCAGCCTCTGCAGCAGTAGAAGATTATACCATGAAATTTGAGCAAGAGTTTTCTCGTCTCAATTGATTCTAGTATAGTTAGTTCATCATGAGAATGTCTGAGTTGTTGACAGTGGTGCAACCAAACATATGACTCGAATAAATGACTCCTTTCAGATGATCACAATGTTGGGGTCTGGACATTTCATCTAGACAGACATTGATGGTCCCCAAATAGTCATGCAAGGAGTTGGAATTATCAGATTTCAACTAGATCTTAAAGAGATCCTGGAAATACATGGAGTGTTGTTTGTACCTGGGATGAGAGTCAGCAAACTCTCAGTTTCATCCTTGATGAAGGCTATGGGATGATGGTTAGGTCTGGCCATGTCTTCCTATATCAGAGAGCTGAGCCAGTTGGTACCACCATCTTATTGGGAGATCGCACGAACAGACTGTATGCTAAGTCACACAGTTTGGGTTCGAATTTTCCAATGAGGTTCAGATGAGGTTCGACAAGGTTCAACTATATATATATATAGACTTTATTTATATACTCCCCCTTAACAAATTTTCTACACCCCATCGTCCATAGGATTCAAAGCACTTAGGTCACTATTCATAATTTCGTCGTGTATACTTGTTGTTTATGACATTTCTGTTTACAGATTTGTACTTCTAAGAGTAGGTTTTTGTGGTTTAACAACAGATTTACATGCTTCCCACAGCAGTAGTTTGTTCTTAGGGGTAAATCTATATTCTTACTTGTTGTTTGGTGTGTTCTTATGTAGACTATAGGTATGATATTTCAAATTACAGAGCATTTAATTTATAGACAACATAAATAAATAGAGAGCATTTAATCTATAGACGTCATAAGGAAAGCAAGAGCATTTAATTTATAGACAAAATTATATTTATAGACGACATAAATAAATAGAGAGTATTTTATTCATAGACACCATAAATAAATAGAGAGCATTTAATTTATTGGTATTGTGAGTTTTTTTTTTAGTTTTTTTTTATTTGAATTTTTTTTCAGTAAAAAAATTCAAGCTCAAAATATTTTTTTCCTTTAGGTTCGCCTTTAGGTTCGTGTTCGGCTTTAGGTTCGCCTTTAAGTTCAACGTTAGGTTCGCCTTCAAGTTCGGGTTCGATGAGGTTCGAGTTCAGCTTCAGGTTCGACATTAGGTTCATCTTTCAAGTTCGGCGAACTTGAACGAATTTCAATTTTTTTTTTAGGTTCACCGAACCTCGAACCTCAAGGATTAGGTTCGGCGAAACCTGTTACTTAGACTGTATGTCCTGAGAGGGCATATCGTACGACCAGGGGTAGGAGCAGGAGGGTGGCTATCAGAGTCAAAAGATGAGAATGGTGTTGCATCAGATAGATATGGTCCTGAAGAGGAGAGTGACTCTCTCCAGAGCACTGGCAGAAGGCTTAGCAGTCAAGTGATGGTTCATACGAGCAGTTGGATGAGACTCAAGTCAAGTCTCAAGCTTCAGAGTTTCAGTTTAAGGTAGAGCATCTGTTTCCAAGATTGATTCCAGAGCAGGAAGGAACTAATGCAGGGGTCAAAGATGGAGATAGTGTTGCGGACCTTCCTCGTTAAGAGGGAGTGGTGAAAAGTTAACTCTGAAGGTCCTCTTTATAGTTTTGGGTGTTGTGTGATAAAGAGGACATGTAATTTGTTCCTTGTGAATACTTATGTATAAAAGTGACTTATATATAAATAAATGATGTTTTGTGCTTTATTGTATTAGGTCTCACTTAAAAGATATTTAATAATTAAAGTGAGTTATTATTAAATAAGAGTGCATTAAGTGAGAACCCTAAATTTTGTAAAAAGCGTCTCAACCATAAGATTAAGTTGGTTAGATGAGGTAGTTACAGAATTTAAAGTATAAAATTGAGGACAAATTAAAGGTACACCATCAATGAGGAGAGAGAGAGTGAGTGAGAAAACCCTTGGCACAATTCCTAATGCAAGCAGCAACATTAATTGCAGTAGTATAGCCTCATTTAATGCACCTGTCAGTCTGTACAACACTCATGTGAAGGCCGAGAAATAGAGGCAGAAGGTATGAAGTCTGACAGGTCCATACTGCATTTATTGCAAGTTGGGCATAAATCTCGAGGCAACAGAAAAGTACAAAAAACTATCGTTCGTACAGTCCACACATGTGGCAGATCGGTACAGTCTGTACTCGCACGTGTGAAGGTATAGAAGGTCGTACAGTACTATTGGCACAGATTTCGACGTAATTTGTTGAAGTGTTTTTGGGAATTTTGCCTGTAAGGGTCAAAAGAATAATTTTTTTGTGTTGTTGGTAAAATTTCTGAGTTTCTCCTTTTAATGATAATTTCTTATTTCAAGGGTTTTCCCTAGGAGTTGGGGTTTTGCCCGGTCTGTTGACCAAAATCTTTGTGTATTCATGTGTGAAAGATTTGCTTCAGTCTTGGAAATTTCTTGATCTTGGTGATTTATATTTCAAATTAAGATGTAATTTTTTATGATAAACCCTAGTTAGATCAAGTGTTTGACATAATGTGTAAATGGGAAATTTCATATTACGTCATTGAATTTCTTCAAGACTTGCTTAGACTCCTAGTCCAACAAGAAAGGTATGTAGAGTATCAAATTTTCCACATTCACTACTGAGTAAATGTGCATATTGTTGAACACATCGAACACACTTAGAAGGGGGGTGAACAATGTGTATATCTTTTGTTACTTTTTCAACAATATCAATCATCAACAACTTATTCAATACTATGCAGAGTATGTTGTTATCATTATATTAACAATTATAGCTCATCATCACATAAGAAGCATAGAAAAACACAGTACACAAGATTTTTACGTCGAAACCCAAGTCCTAGGGGAAAAACCACGAAAGCCTTATAATAATAGTTTTCCAACAACAACCTGTTATTGCTCAAAATGACACATCTCTGCCTGTGACCACTTTCCCATGATTCCGTCGCATGTCGACACTTCCATGACGGCACTTCATGAAAGTCATTGAAAGTCACTGAAAAAACACCTATCTTGGAGGAACCATATCTTGAGTTCTGTAACTCCGTTTGACCTCATCTCTGCACCGTTGGAAAGGTATATTAGTTAGCTAAAACTTTCCAGAAGACACCAAAGTCTGAAAATGCCCAGAAATACCCTAAGAATGCGTTTTTTGTGTATTCGCGACTTTCCTTAAGGCATACCCGCGAATGATACACGAGTTACTCTATTTCGTACCCGCGAATGCAAAAAGTTGCTCTTATCCGCGACTTTTTGTGCTAGCAACCCGCGTATACTTTTCGTATCCGCGACTGTCCAATTTTGCAACCCGCGGATGCCTTTTAAAAATATCAAAAAACACGCCTTTTGAATTTCGGTTAGTTTGGGTAGTTATGCAACTGATTTCTTCAGTTGTAACCACTTTGTCTTCGCCCCTAACTCTTCCTTAACCATATAAATAGAGGTAGGGAGGTCCATGAGAGGGGGACTTGAATATTTGCACTGTTATGCTGGAGGATTTGGAGCTCTCTTTGCCCACACCTTTGCCCTAGAAGCATTCTCCCTGTGTTGCAGAGCTTGGAGGCTGAGTTCTTTGGAGAAGAGAAGCAGCAGAACCAGATCAAGGTTTCGTGAGGTGCCAAACTTGAAGAGAAGGTATACTTGTACTTGTTTTCAAGATTAATAAAGATGTGATGTCCTTCTTCTTCCCAAATCATTGTTCAATGTGTGATTGAATCTCTGTTTATGATCATATGATGATGTTATTCAGATTATTATTTCATATTTCTTTGATTATCATTTGTTTATATGTGGTCATAATGGTTTGAGGAAGGTATTTTTCGTTTTGCAGGTCTCTTGGAGTGAGAGGAGCAAGAAGAGGATTGAAGAGAAAGCTTGGACCAGCCTTCAGTTATTCAGGTGTGGACCTTTCTCATCTCTGAACTTGCTTATATATGCTTGCTGAACATTGTGCATCTCTCTTTCAACCCCAGTATGTTGATGGCCTCTTAAACCCTAGCCATAGGATACTTTCCTTTACAACAGAACTGGCGACTCCGCTGGGGATAGCCTTGTCTGTTTGGGGTTTCTCTTGATTTCTTTCAGTCTTTTGCATTGTTTCAGGTCCTTCTTGCCACTTAGGAACACTTTATAATTCTTATAGCACACCTCCCCTGCCTTCATAAGGTAGTTTTTGACCTTTTTGGGAGTTTTTCCACCCATCCGTGACTTGCTTGACTGAACAGTCGCGTGTCTGGTTTGACATACGCGACTTGCTCTATTGTAAACCCGCGTATGATCCGCGACTTGCCAGTTATACAACTCGCGGATGCTTATATACGCGACTTGCTATATTAGCAACCCGCGTATGATCCGCGACCTGCCAGTAGTGCAACCCGCGGATGCCCCTTTAAACGGTGTTTTTTCCTCTTTTGTGATTTTTTCTTCTGTTTGAAGGTGTGTTGGGTAGATCTTTTAGGGTCCTCTGCAGGTGCATGACTCCAAGGAGTTAGTGTCATCCCTTTTGGTTGTTCTTTATCTATGTGGTAAGCCTTTTATAGCATTAGGGTTTGCTCTTTGCTCTTTCCCCCATCTCCTTTGCTTGGTATGATTTTTGGCTTATGTTTTTGGTCAGCCTCTGTTAGTGATCTTTGTCTAAGTTTAGAAGCTTGTTGGTGTTGGTTTCCTTCTTCTTTTGTTGGTTAACTTCACCATGCCAAAATTGTTGACTTGTCTTTTATGCAAGCCTTTCTTCCAAGTAGGGTTTATACTAACTTTAGGGCATTCTAGAGTTTGTTTGGTGGTTGTATAGCAAAGTTCCTTTTGCTTTGTTCTTATTATCTGCATACTTTGCTTTGTAGGTAGTTTTTCTTTTGCATTTATAAAAGAAAATTAAAAAGAACCTATACTTGTTTTTGCTACTTGCCCCCCCCCACCTCCTTCTTTGGCTTGACCTTGTTGGACAAGGTACTGAGCAGCCTCTGTTTGTAGGTTTAGATTGATACTTGGGATTTCTTGACCTTTGTTTATGTCAGTCTTTTTGCTCAATCTCTTCATTCCAAAGTTGTTGGCTTGTTTACCTTTGTAAGCCTTCTTTTCAAGAGAGGTTGATATCTAACTTTAGGGAAACCTAGGGTTTGTTTGTGGGGTGTAGAGTAGTTGTCTATTTGCTTTGCTTTCAGTACTTGCTTGCATTAGTTGATAGGCTGATTTTTCTTTTGCATTTATAAAAGAAAAAGAAAAATCCCCCTTGTTACAATGACTTCAATTCTCCAGCTACAACCCCCTTGTTACAATGACTTCAATTCTCCAGCTACAATTGGAAGGAAGCTACAACACCCTAATTTATAGGCGACAATCTAAAGGAAGCCCTAACTCCTTAGATTTCCTTGCCCCGTCCTACCACCTTGATATGAAGATAGAAATTGTTGAAACGCAATTGCATTGATCCTGTGGACCTGCTAACCAACACCTGAACCACATTGCACAACAATTGTCACTGCTGACCACTACTCATCATTTGACCACTTCTCAGCAACTGACCACTGCACCACACTTGTACCAATAGCCTGTACCAACAATCTGTGCAAAACAATTTGTCTAATCAATATGTTGCTCACATCATCAAACTCGATCGATTTAAGGCTAACCAACTGCTCACCAAACTCAATCCACCTAAATCAAACCAACTTCTCATACAACTCACCCAATGTGAGTCGGACCAACTGCACATAAGGCAAACTATACCAATCCTGCTCAACTGAACCAACCTGTACCAAGCTACTTGTGTACCTTTTCAAAGATCACAAGATGAAGAAACAATAGACAAACCAAAATAAACTCTAGATCGTGTCATGAAATAGCCCTCACAACAAGCGCCAAGAATTTTGTAATTTTGATTCCATATGAGAAAGTTATGTCAATTTTAGTGAATCTCTTCAATCCAAAAATTTATCCTCCACAAAGTTTCGCACTTTTCTCCAAGAGTTGTGAAATACCAAAGAGAGACTTGATTCATGAATAAATGAAATGTTTAATCTTCTATTTATACACAAAATTTCAATTTTTAATTGACTTGCCGACATGTAAATAACAATTTAGTAATTAATTAAAGTAATTGTTTTTTGTTTGGTCAACTGACCCAAAAGATGAGGTAAATTTGTCTTCACAACTTTAAAAATTAAAATCTCTTCAACCGTGAAGAATTAGGAGACGCTCCACATATCAACGGAAAGGGATTGACGAGGACTATATCCCTATCATGGGATTATTTGCAATTACTTGGTCCAATATTCTTAAATTCTTCAATTTGTACAGGACATCAAGACTCCACACATAAAGGTGTCAAACACCATGTTAACTTATGCATAAGTTCCAAGGTCAAAGGCTTCAATTGACATCATCAAAGGCATGAGGGATTTATTGGTCTTCACATACACAAACTTCACATCAACAAGAAGGAGGGCTCCACCATATACTCATCATATCAATGGTATCAAGGACCCCAACACCACCAATCAAGTGGGAAAAAAGACTTTTTCAAGAATATCATCATATTCAAGGTATCCATATCATTAAAAACATATCTAATGGTTCCACTATATATCTTCATCACCATAAGAGTACCAACACCCCAAAAGAGGGGTACAAAGACCTCACCACTAGTTTGCAACACCTTATGGGCTTCATATCCATGATCACCAGGATACAACATGCCAATGACCATATAGCATCCAAGGGCCATCAAACCACCATATGTGTGGGTTCAAGACCCAAAATTCCAAGGACACCATGGACCCCATAAGAAGGGGTTCCAACATACCACCATAAGTGAGTGTTCCAAGACTTAAGTCTCCACATGCAAAAGGATCAAGATCTAAGCTTGTGAACAACATCTAAATGTGAAGGTGGCAAATATCCAAAACATGTTTCATAATGGGACTTTCAAATGAAAGTGTGGACTGCTATGTTGTAACTTGTAAGAGTGTTGGATGTAGATCAGATTTCCATCCCAAGTCTTTGGATGCTTCTAAATGTAACCCCTCAAAAGTGTTAAAGTTAGTGCAACTGCAAGACCCATTCTCAAGGAGGATGGTACCCTAGTCAGTTAACTAGGGTTCCTGGTCAATGAACCAGGCAGAGTAAGTCCCTAGAAGGTACCGTAGGGCCCCCAACAATCTCCTGGAGTTCTTGGTCTAGGACCAAGCATGTTGATGCCATGGCAAAGTCCCTAGCATGAGGTTAGGGCCCCTATATGCCTCTAGGGTATCCGAGTCTGGGACCAGGCAGTTTCTTGGTCTAGGACCAAGCATCCCCTACAGGTTGAGGCAAAGATTTCCTAGTCTGTGACCAAGAAAATTCTTGGTCTGGGACCAAGCAGTTCCTATAGGTACATACCTGGTCAGTTAACCAGGTGGATCTTGGTTAGTTGACCAAGACGATGATGTGTGATGTCTTCTTCTCCTAAACGATTATTGCCAGGTTGTTTCTCAAGGGGTTGGCCACCCCTTGATGATGTCACTAGCACTTAACCCTTAGGAGCAGTATGGAGGACAAAAGGATCACATCATCCAAAAAGGATTTTCCTTATACAGTGATGATAAAAATGTATGAAACACACGTGGACAATATACCTTGAGAGAGAGAAGATTAAAGTCCTTGGTTTTGTTGGTCATGTGGGTAAAAAGGGTTGTTTCACCACCTTAATGGTACACCTTGGTCTTGTGGGTAAGGGGGGGTTGTCTTACCACTTTGTTGTGACCTCTCTAGTTGACTTATGGTCTTATGCTTTCCTATTAGTCCTAGCGCCCTTATTGTTTGTGGTACCATGACCCTTTGTTATGATGACTTAACCTTACTATTTTTATTGTTTTTGTCTTGTATGACCATTTGACCTTTGGTACCCTCTCTTAAGTCAACCTAACTTTATTTTTATGTTTTCATTTGGTATTTCTCCTAAAACCTAGGAGTGTTTATGTGACTCTTCTAGAAGGCTTGTCAAGATTATAAATTAAGTTCAAACTTCATTCTTTGTGTGTATCGTGACATGAGGGAAGTTCAAATTTGATTATTTGTCTGCATTAGAGTTTGTTACTACTGGGTTACTACTGCCTTGTCTTGACGTCTTGGGTTTTTGCTCCTCCTAGAATAGGCCTTGACTCTCCTGTTGTTGGTTCTAGCAGGCCATGACTTCTCTATGCTTGACTAGGCTTATTCGTGACCATTTTGTTGATGGTTGTGTAGGCCATGACCATCCTTGTGGGTTGCTCTTGGACTGTTAACTTGGGCGTCATTCTTCTAGAGCTGCTAAACTTGTTTTATGACTTTTTTTACTGGGTCATGTCTGTTGACAGCCTTCCCAAGTTGGGCCATGTCTATTGACATCCTTCCCAGGTTGGGTCATGACTGTGGGTTCACCTTCTTGTTGGGTCGTGGACTTGTAATAGCCTCTAAGGCTATGTCGTGACTGTGAAACCCACTCCCAAGTTGGGTCGTGGCTGCTACTGACCTTTCCAAGTTGGGTCGTGCTCTTTCCTTGCTGAACCGTGATTGCTGGGAGCCTTTAAGGCTGGGTCATAACACTCTCTTGTTGGGTCATGACCTATTGGAAGCCCCTAGGGCTAAAACGTGACTTGTTAAACCCCCCTATGTTGAGCCTTGATATGTTTTGCAGACTTAAAGCTAGGCCTTGACTGTTTGGCAGCTTATTAGGTTGGACCGTGATTGTGTAAGCCATCTAGGGATGAGTTGTGAACTATGTTAATCTTCCTTGGCTGGACTATAAACTGTGCAAGTTGAACTGGAAATGCCTAGGAAATAGGCGTACTCATACTGGAAAACTCCCGAAACATCGAAACCGGTACGAAACTCCATCAAAACGTCGACAGCCATACTGTATGGTGTTTCGCGATTGCAAAATGTCGTACGATACGGTCGTAAACGTTTCAACTAAGTTTGAGCCCATATGGGTGGCATTTCAGTGTCAATTATTCCTTTTGTAGACCTATACAGACAGCCTAGAGGGTCGTGAGTCCCTCAAATGGGCTCAGTAATTGGTTTTTTTCCATTTTTAGAAAGATACACTACTATATATGCAATCTATGATATAGACATGGTTTTCCTTCTAAAATGTCATTTATGTGTGTCATTGTTTTTTTCTTGCAAGATAATGTGTTTTTAAAAATATATATATACATATTTTTATATATGGCGTTTCCCCTAACGTTTACATTTTTGGAGGGTCGTGTTTCCTGCCATCCCCATTTCGGAAACTTTTAGACGTTTCCCCGTTTCATGCAACTTAGCCTCCCACTTAGTTACTGGCAAATCACCCTCCAACCTAAGTGCCTCTGTGTGGCTTTCCCACCAGGTTAATGCATTGCCCTCTAATTTCAGTCATGCAAATGAAATTTTCTACTCCTCATCTATTTGATGGATACAAAAATAGACCTCTAATTGCTGCAACCAATGATTCAACTTTAAAGCATTGATCTCACCATGATAGGGCTTGATATCCACTTTTGCTTCCATCTTAAATAACAACTGGGAAGTGGTAATGGCACTAGAACTTGGTTGCTCTTTCCTTGGCTCCTTTTCTGAGTCGCCTTTATTTCTCGATGTCCCCAATGATTCGATCTCGAAGTTAAAGCCTCTAAAATCAGCAAAAGGTCCAAACTTGTTCTCCATAGACGCCATGAGGATTGAGATATTGCCCAAAATATCAATGACTTGTATCTCCAACTTTACAAATCGTCGTTCATATTCACCACCTGATTCTTCACCAGACTCATCCGTCATGGCTAAGGTTTGAAGACTTTTTTTTTCATCAACTACTAGATCCTTCAATTACCCAAAAAATCCAAAAGAAAACTAATATGATACTAAATATGATCTGTAAATTCCCCTCCAGTTATTCTGAATAGTCAGAAAAGGGTCAATTCATCTCGTGTTTAGACTACTCTATTGTTGTGTACCAAACTACTGAATATGAGACTGGGCATGAACATGAGTGAATGCTTGGATTTCCAATGAAGGCCATGCATATAAATGTGTTTCCAAATTTGTTCTGCACTCTGAGTTTAAGCAGGCGGCCCCGTTCCGCTTTGCATCAGTTGGTGAAAAGCTTGGGTTCAGAAAAGATAAGTGTTCAAAACTCGTGGACAACATGTTTAAGTGATAAGACCAGACCAAGATAATGTTGTAACTCCGTAGGTTTCATAACTCCTCTATACCCAAAATGGGATGCATTAACAGAAGACATGAAACTCCAAGTAATTTGGAAATATGTTAAAGAATATCAAGGGCAAGGAATAGAGAAAGCGTACACAGGGATTCGACACTGTTCCTCATTGAGCCCTTGAGTGTCATCTGACAGAAGCTGGGGTTGCAAATTATTAGCCGCGAGCCCACTAAGGACCCCTCCATTGTGTGCTTTAGGGTGCTCTACGAAATCAGTGTCAGGCACCAGGTATTCAATAAAACGTTTCAGCGTATTGAAGTTCTTGCAGGACGGGCAATTACCCCACCACTGGCCAAATGAATCTCCACAATCTTCACACACCCAGAATGGCTTCTTCTTTCCCGGCTTCCTCTTCATATCGCCATCGCCACTTCCATTACTACTAGTAGTGCTACTGCTTCCACTAGTACTACTGATGCTGTTGTTATTGATATCCGGCATTAACTGTCTGCCGTTTGTGTGAATCGATGCCCTGCGAAAATTAGGGGCCGGACTATTATTCGTATTGTAGCTTATTGTTTGCGGGGCAGTGGAAAGAAAGCATTTTCCAAGTAAATTGGAATATGATAAAGAAGATCACGGGCAAGGAATAGAGAAAGCGTACATAGGGACTCGACTCTGTTCCTCGTTAAGCCCTTGAGTGTCATCTGACAGAAGCTGAGGTCGCAAATTATTAGCCGCAAGTCTACTATGTACCCTTCCATTGTGGGTTTTAGGGTGTTCTCCGAACTCAGCCTCCGGCGCCGAGTATTCAGTAAAACGTTTCAGCGCATTAGAGTTCTTGCAGGACGGGCAAAAACACCACCACTGGCTGAAATCATCTCCACAATCTTCACACACCCAGAACGTCTTCTTCTTTCCCGGCTTCTTCTTCTTCATATCGTCATCGCCACCACTTCCATCGCTACTAGTAGTGCTACTATTTCCACTAGTACTGCTGCTGCTGTTGTTATTACTATCCGGCATTAACAGTCTGCCGTTTGTGTGAATCCATGCTCTCCGAAAATTAGTGCCCGGGCTATTATTCGTATAGTAGCTTGTTGTTTGCAGGGCATAGGGAAGAAAACAATTATCTCTACTGGAAGCCTTTGAACTGTGCAGGAATTTAAGGGTTCTCCAGCGCCGATATTTCCCTCTCTGATTTAAGTACAGGAAATAGCGAAATGAGTACATTTTTTTGGATCAATCACAATCCTCCACCCATCAAAACTTCAATGGCTTTCGGATGGCATGCGCGACAGTGGGCGGGAGGGTGCTCGGCCTCACTCACTACGCACAATTTTGTTTTGAATACGAGGACCTGGGCGCTAGCTATGAGCCATGAACCACTTGTGACTCTATGTCAAGTCCATAAGTCAAACTGTGTTGACTTTGCTTTTTTGGAGGCCGGGGGAAGTTTTTAATGTTTTGAAAAAACAATGTAGTGGGTTCTTTTAAGATTAAAACTGAAAGTTTTTATTGGTGGAAATGAGGGTAAATAGATCATAAATTCGTGGAGGGATCACCACATAACATATGGTTTTGAACAATAAGTGTACAATGTTTTTGAAAGAAGTGTACAACATCATAGAGTTATAGTGTATCCAGCGTAATCGAGGGTAGAAATGAGGATTCTTTAGGCCACGAAATTGCATATGCTTACAAATAGTTTTGGGGTTTAACCATATCGCTTCTGTCTTTTGATTTGAATAACAAAGTGATAGTTTTGAGTTGGTTAGCCCATATATTGTGACTATTAAGACTAGTTGACAATGTTTTCTTATTGAGTGTATGGTATTGGCATTGAACTTTTCATTTCAAGAGTAGTTTTGACTTATTTAGGTAAAAATGTGTTGTTACAAGGTAGTTTCTTTCTTCATGTTTCACAAGAGGATGGTGGAAGAGAAGGGCTTAGTTCCTTGTCTCAAAAGTGGGTAAGCACATTGGTTGGAACAAGAATTGCTAGATGTAATATGGGGTTGTTGAATCAACTAAGGTAAGGGCATATACTAACAAAGCATGTGTTGGTAAAATTAATTGTCCTTTTCAAAGCATCAATTCCATCAAACAAATATTTGTCATCCAAGGTAAGTATTTTCATTTAAAGGTAGTCTACAATGTCTATATAGGCATTAAAGCTTAATCTAACATTGATTTTTGCAATACTAACTACAATAAAGGAAACTTATTATAGCAAATTTTATCTAACTACTTGCTCCCAGTCACGCCTTTCCAACACAATTCCTTAACCCCTCCAACTAGATCCAACATAAATCTATGAGTTTCATCAACTACAATGATTAGTCACATCAACTCAATACAGTCCCTATGCTTTCAGGTAAAGATTAATTTAAGTTTGCGCTATTAATTTGTTGTGAGAGTCTAGTAGTGTAAACATTAAAAAAAAAGAACAAAATCACTCTCATGGAGCGAGCTCTTTCTCCCAAGAAGAGAATAACAAGCTAAATGATCTACAACATCATAAAATAAGCTAAATTACACTACATAGAAAATAAAAGAACTACAATCTACATCAACACAATATCTTGAGAAATTAATATATTCCATCACGAATTGGATAATTGCTATTAGAGTCCTCTTTATTATATTTTCTAGGGTGACTTCATAGTTGGTGGTCGACTTCCATAGATGTAAAACATGGATCTAATACAGTTCCCACATTAAGTCATCATTCATATGTTAGTTTTTCAACATTAAGCTAGCATTATGTTAGGATCTTTACTGAGAGAATAACAAGTACAGCAATCAAACACAAGAGATAATGAACATAGTGTTTTGATTGGGGAAACCATAAATGGAGAAAACCCCGCAACTTCCTCAGAGATAGAATTAGCACAAGATGTAAAACCCCAAAACAGTAAGATGCACTCTCGACAACAGTAATCTTCTTCTTATCTAGCCCCAGTGTCTTCTCCTTCCTCAACTATGCGCTTACACTTGAGTGTGTGAGTGATGTGTACTAAATAGAGACCCCGGCTCTCTATTTATACTAATACCGACATGACTAAAACCCTACTAGGGCCAACCTCTACTTGGAGAGTCTAATAACCCTAGTGCCCCGGAACTGTGGGGACTTTAACCCTTACACAATCAGAGGGTTACCCTCTATGACTTGACATGACTTGTTTACATTATTGATTCTCCCGATCGGAACATCGGGGCATGACAACATGACTCAATTACATAATAGATACATCCCGGAATAATCATTGGGTTACAATACATAAGATACATAGATGAATACATTTCGAAGTTACAAATACATCAACACTCCCTCTTAACTAGGAAGGTATTCTTTCGACACAATTTTCAGCACTGGTCTTCTTCTCTGTATCAACTGGATCATCTCATCATCTGCATCTTGAGTCTTCAAGTCATCTTCATCCTTTGAATCTGAATCATCTCTCGATCTAGATCATCATGGGACATCATCACTGGATCTGGATCATCTCTCGATCTGGATCAACATCACTGGATCTGGATCATCACTCGATCTAGATCATCACTGGACTGGATTTGGATCATCACTCGATCTGGATCTGGATCTGGATCATCATTGCTGGATCTGGATCATCACTCGATCTGGATCTCTCGGAGTCATCATAACTGGATCTGGATCATAGCTCGATCTATATCTCATCTTATTATCATCGTGTGTGTACTATCTCGTCATAGGAAGTTCTACAGAGCCAGCCTTCTTTCATGTTGGTTGTAGGCCTAACCATCATGTAGGTCTTTGCCCAGCACTTACATCTAACCTACTCGTCAGAAAGGCATGCCCAGCACTTACATCTAACCTACTCGTCAGAAAGGCACGCCCAGCACTCACGTCTGATCATGTAGTACACTACAATCACATCAGA
>LPNX010129487.1:7864-27168 GCA_001517045.1 Pseudotsuga menziesii | reverse complement strand
GTCTCAAAACCGAGTGGTTGTTCTACATACACTTCCTCTTCCACTACACCATTCAAGAAAGCAGTCTTGACATCCATCTGTTGTATCTTCCATTTCATCACTGCAGCCAGAGAAAGTACTGATCTGATGGAAGTGTATCTGGCTACAAGTGCAAAGGTCTCTTCATAGTCTATTCCCTCTTTCTGAGAGAAACCTCGAGCTACAAATATCACCTTATACTTTTCAATGCTACCATCTGCAGCATGTTTGATCTTGTAGATCCATTTGGAAGTTACAACTGACTTCCTATCTGGTCTTGGGACAACATCCCAAACATCATTCTTCATGATCGATTAGTACTCTTCGATCATAGCATCCTTCCATTCTTTCTGTTCTGCCACTTCTTCATAACTGGAAGGTTCTTTATCAATGAAATCACATAGTAAAGCTACATACCCGGAACAGGATCTGGTCCTCTTTCTTTCTCTGTGATTCTCTTCTAGAGCCCCATATCTTTCCGCACCTTGGATAAGTTCTCGTACCCAAGCAGGTTTCCTCTTATGAGGATTCTTCTCCAGAGGTGGATCTACAGGTCTTTATGGTTCTTCAAATTCTCGATCTTCTTCTCAAGTTTCTTCATTCATAGTTGTATCATGGATTCTGGGTGCTTCTGCTTCTTCAGGTTCTTCAACAAGTCTCTTTCTGGATTTGTTGTAAGCTGTGTCTTCATCAAATGTCACATCCCTACTGATGTCAATCTTCTTATATCCTGGGAAATATATTATGTAAGTTTTCGAGCTTTCAGAGTATCCCACAAATATACCCTTCTTTCCTAAAGGATCTAATTTAGTCCTCTTCTCTTTTGGAATGTGGATGTACACAGGACAACTGAATATTCTGAGATGGCTGACTTCTGGTTTCTTGCCGGAGAAGACTTCTTCAGGAGTCTTGTTCTCGAGCACTCTATGTGGAGTACGGTTCTGTACATATACAGTTGTTCTGGCAGCTTCCGCCCAAAGATGCATAGGAAGGTCTTGATCATGAAGCATGGCTTTTGCAACTTCCATGATGGTTCTGTTCTTCCGTTCTGCCACCCCATTTTGTTGTGGATTATAAGGACTGGACAACTCCCTCTTAATCCCTGATTCTTTGCATAGCTCTTTGAATTCATTTGAAGTGAATTCTCCACCATTATCTGATCAAATGGTCTTGATCTTCTTTTCAGTATGGTTTTCAATCAAGGCTTTGAATTCTTTAAACTTGCTGAATACTTCATCTTTGTTCTTCATGAAGTAAACCCATGTCTTCCTAGAAAAGTCATCAATAAAAGAAACATAATATGCATACCCGCTTACAGAGTTTGATGACATAGGACCGCATACATCGGAGTGGATAATTTCCAAGATTCCTTTTGCTTTGCTTTCACTGCTTGGAAATGTCTTCTTTGTATTCTTTCCTCTCGCACATCCTTTGCAGACCCCATCATGTTTTGCTTGAATTTCTGGAAGACCGTTGACAACTTTGCTTGCAATAGGTAGTGCTCTGTAATGCACATGTGCAAGCCTTCTATGCCAAAGTTCACTTGGCTCTATTGTGTCATGGACCAAGGCTTGTTCTGGATGGCCCTTCAATTTGTATAATCCTCCTTCTTGTTCTCCAATTACTACCGCATCATCGATAGTCTTTCCTTTTGGCCACATGATGACTTGACCATCTATGAATGCAACCTGCATTCATTTTGCATCTAATGCTGATATGGAGAGAAGGTTCTTCTTGAGTCCTAGCACAAACAATACTTCTTTCATTGTTAGAGATTTTCCAGAGTCTAACTTATATGAAGATTCCCCACTACCTTTTATTGGATATTGGTAGTCGTCTCCTAGCTTTACCTTGTGAGGTGATTCATGTTATGACAGTCTTACAAAGGATTCCTCGAATCCAGTCATATGTTTGGAAGCCCCGCTGTCTATAAGCCAATCATCACTACCATGAGTAATGTTACCTGTGAGAGATGATATCAGAACATATTCATCCTCGCTTGAAGAATCTTCACTTTCGTATCTGGATCTCTTTCTGGATGGTTCATCATCCTCTGCAGCATGAGCATGATGTCTTCTTTTGTTGCTCTTCTTTACTATCTTCTGTTTGTTAGGACAATTCTTTGCATAGTGTCCTTCTTCATCACAAGTATAGCATATGATCCTAGATACATCTCTTCTAGTATTATCTTTGTGAGAGTGCTTACCTCTAGAGCCATGAGGTCTTCTTTTGCTTGACTTGGAGTGAGACTTGGAGTGTATTGTAAGAGCTTGGTCTTCACTTCCCATCTTCTCTTCTCGAGCTGCTATCCGAGCTTCTTCTTGAGAGCACTCTTCCCATAGTCTGCTGAACTTGACTAACTTATTCCTAGCACAGATTCCTTGGATGAAAGAATCCCATGACCTAGGAAGGCCATTCAATGTAGTCATTACAATCTCTACGTTTTCCACTTCTTCATCAACTGCTTCTAGTTGCTCTTTGATTTGAGAAACTCATGTGAAGTAAGACTGGATGGTTTTTGCATTCTGAATCTTCACATTCTTCAATTGGTTTCTCAGGGTCATCTTCCGATTGATGTTCTTTCCTTCAAACAATTTGGTTAGGGTATCAAACATAGCTTTAGGTGTCTTGAGAGAAGACACCTGTGGGATAAGGTGATCCTTGATAGAATCAACAATGATCCTCTTTGCCATAACCATCTTCTTCTTATGTAAGGCCTTTGCCTCATCTCCCTCTGGAACTGGAACCTCCTCATGAATGTAGGAGTCTAATTCATTTTCTTCCAGGACCAAGGAGATCCTATACTTCCAGGCTCGGAAGTTTTCAGCTCCCTCAAGCTTTTCATCAAGCTTGGTATGATGAGACATCTTAAATGAGAACCTCAAATGGAAATACAAAAGATTTTAGATCTTACCAGGTTCAAGATGTCGGATCTGAAACTTAAGCTGAAATCCTACAGAGCTGGTTCAGGAGCAAATTAGGGTTTTGCTTTTCCGAAGTTCTGTCTACCCAAATGCCTTGAAATTTATCCCTAACTTAGATTTTGGGGAGGATATCAATCCAAGCCTGGGCTCACTAAAAAATTCCTCTTCTGTAAAAAGCCCTAATTTTCGATAGCAGTGACAGGTCCAAAACTGAAAAACCTCAGAATTGGATTCTGCTTCGATAGAAAGGTGCGCCCTAAGGAGGAGAGTTGTTCCACCTTTCTTTTGTTGAAAATGTGTGGAGGAAGATCCACAAACTAGGAAGCCCTAGTTTCCGCAGCTGCACAGTGTCTTCTTCTCAGGTTAGCTCTGATACCATGTTAGTTTTTCAACATCAAGCTAGCATTATGTTAGGATCTTTACTGAGAGAATAACAAGTACAACAATCAAACACAAGAGACAATGAACACAGTGTTTTTGACCGGAGAAACCATAAATGGAGAAAACCCCGCAACTTCCTCAGAGATAGAATCAACACAAGATGTAAAACCCCAAAACAGTAAGATGCACTCCCGACAGCAGTAATCTTCTTCTTGTCTAGCCCCAGTGTCTTCTCCTTCCTCAACTATGCGCTTACACTTGAGTGTGTGAGTGATGTGTACTAAATAGAGACCCCAACTCTCTATTTATACTAATCCTAACATGACTAAAACCCTACTAGGGCCGACCTCTACTTGGAGAGTCTAATAACCCTAGTGCCCCGGAACTGCGGGGACTTTAGCTCTTACACAATCGGAGGGTTACCCTCTATGACTTGACATGACTTGTTTACATTATTGATTCTCCTGATCAGAACATTAGGGCATGACAACATGACTCAATTACATAATAGATACATCCTGGAACAATCATCGGGTTACAATACATAAGATACATAGATGAATACATTCCGAAGTTACAAATACATCAACATCATAAGCAAGCACAAAATATGCCAATTCTTCCAAACATTAATCAAAACTCAATGAAATACTAATAAATGTAATGGAAACCACTTTAAGCCAAAAACCCACAAATATGCATTAAAAATTGATTAAATATAGGTTCATCGGTAAGCAGAAAGGATTCAAAAGTGAGGGAAAGATGTTAATTCCATGACTCAACATCTCCCCCAAACTGGATATGTTGCATGCTTGTTATGCAACCAAGTCCCATAATTAGCATAAAAAGAGCAGAAATATACAAGAAGAGAATAATCCACGCCTTAATAATGAAGAATAGAAATAAATAACAATCATTTTTTAGGGAGGAACCTTCTTACACAATGTATTGTGTACCCAAGACAAGACAATATACAACTCTTGTTCAATTGAAAATATATCCTTCCTATATATAGGAGACAAAGGTGTAAGTCATGTACATGACAAGCTCATCTGCTTGAAGGAATTATTGTGGAATTATATTTAAACATTCACAGTATGGATCTGTGATGAACTTTCTTGTTTTAAACCGAAGCTTTCAGCTTAACTTGAAATACACTTTTACAAGTGTATCTACATAATGTAATTTTGTTTGAAGAAATAAAGTTGCGCTTTATTTCCAAGGAAAAGAAAAAGGAGACAAAGGTGTATAATAACAACTAATATACCCATTAATATGTTAATGTAAATGTAACTTCGGAAGATATTCACTTGTATATTTTATATTGTATTTGTATTTTATTATTGTACCTCTGACAGAGATGTTCATTCCTTTGATTGAGAGAGTCATCATTGTACTTGAGTCATGTAAATTCATTGAGGTTAACCCTCCTTTGTATGTCAGGGCATTAGTCCCCATAAATAAGTGGTAATTGGGTTATTAGACTCTCCTAGAGAAGTCGGCCCGGTAGGAGAAAAAGTCAAGTGGAAAATATGTATAAATAGGGAGAGTGACTTTCTATTTTAACACACACACTCACTCATCAAGTGCGCACGAGAGAGAGAGGACAAGCTCGCACAAGGGAGAGAGAGAAGCTGTTGAAGATCCTCTTTATACTTTTGGGTTTTACTTTTGCTACTGGTGTTCATTCTATCTTTAAGGAAGTTACAGGGTTTTCTCCTTTATGGTTTCCCCGAGGAAAATTCTTTGTGTCTCTTGTCTCTTGTGATTATTGTTGTGCATGTTATTCTCTAAGAAAAGATCCTAGATCATTTTGAATAAACTGTAAAAATCTAACATAATAGACCCAAGCCTACATCAACAATATGTAATACACCACCATATAGAGTGTAAAGTGCCACACTATAGGGCGGACTATTCCCAACATTTAGGGCTTAAAATGCCCCTCCCCTTTAGACAAGTGTTGTCCTCAATGCTTGGGTAGTTGTGGATGCATCTGTATGAAGGCATCTTCTTCACACGTTGAATTTGCAGCTGGTAAGTTCTTCCACTTTATGAGGTACTCAATAATATCTTGATTTCGTATTTGTTTGGTAATTATTTCGACGATTTGGTCAGGTTCACATATGATTTTTGCTTCTTCAAAACTCTTTTGACGATGATGTTGATCTGCCTATAGTTTCATCTTGTTTTTTGAAATCATTGGGATTTGGAGAACTGCTTGTTGGTGCTCTATGTGATCTATCACTGCTTGAACTGTAGATTTTATTGTCACTACTTCGAGCATCTGGTCCATTTCATTATTTTGGACATATGGGTACTTGTAAGGTCTAATGATAAAAGGAACACTCCCCATATTTAAGTTAATAGCATTGTCCAAATCTTGAATAGGTGGATGACTTATTGGAATATCTTCAAATACCTTGGAAGGATTTTTAAGGACCCTTTGGATATCTAGCGAAATAGGAGCCTTACATGTTCGAACATCCAGTGAGTATAATTGTGTATTTACACCTTGTTTTCCTTTCTTTCACAATGTTGTCATACCATTAGAGTTGATCACCTTGCTTGGTTTCCATGTGATACCATTTAACACAATTTATTTTCCTTCCCGTGAAATTTTCAAGAAAAGCTTCTAAAAATTAAAATTCATTGTTCCCAATGATTGTAACCATTGAACTCCTAATGTAACATCAGCACCCCCCATTGGGATAGCAATCATGGGACTATTCAATACATACTCCCCCATAGTAAGATTGATATTATGGAATTTCCCTAAACAATTGATGGTTCCTCCATTTACAATCATTACTTGAAATTCTGGTGTTGGATATACAAAGCAATTTACATCTTTGGCTACTTTACAGTGAATGAAATTATGAGTACTACTCAAATCAATCAACACTATTACCTTTTAATTTTTTATATATCCTTAGATCTTGAGAGTTTGAGGAGTGTTAATTCCAGTCAAAGCATGACAAGATATGGTGGGAGTAATCACTTCTAATTCATCCCCTCATGGCAGTTCCTATGCTTTTTGTTCTTCCTCGTCACATTCTATGTAGAAGAGTTTCTTTTCTCCACACTTATGTCCCTTAATGTACTTGCTGTCATAATTAAATCATATACCTTTCACTATTCTTTCCTCTATTTGTTGAGGTGTCAGCCTCTTAGGCTGGTTAGAAGGGACATCATTCTCTCTAAATGTGTTGGAAGTTGTATTTCTAGTAGTCATCACCATGATTTTGCTTTCAACCTTCCTTTCCCTCATGAAAAGGATTTTCTATGGATGGTGGTTCAAAGAGACACACCTCATGTTGAATGTTATCCTTCAAGGTTTCAATAAAGAGATCTAACAAATTATTTCTGAAATATTCTTCACTCTGAGACTTAGGTGTTGAAATTGCTTGATGTGCTCTATATCTAGACCTTTTTGCTTGAGATTTACCAACTGCCTAAAGGAGGTGTTGTTATTTATATCCCCACAATGTGCAATCAATTCTTCTGTGAATATAGACCAAGAGATAATAGAGTCCTTTTTACGGTCACAAAGCCATTGGGACCATACAAATTAATCAGGTTCTAAATATAAGGATGCAATAGTTATCTTTTGCAAAGTGGGCACCTGGTGTAGATCAAAGAATTGCTCCATCTGAAATATCCATGTTTTAGGCTAGAACAATTGTTTTAGACTAGGTTTTGGACTAGTCAAAAACCCTAGATTACTCAGCAATTATCTATGAAATTGTAATGGATCAGGATCTGAATTTAGGATTGGAGATAATTCAGCCTGTTTTGGAAGTGGGTTTTTAACCTCAATCTCTGAATCATTGTAGGAAAAAAGATATAGCTAAAATTCCAAGATGAATCATTTTGCATAAGCTAGTTCCGAGGAAAGAACTGTGATACCAAATGTTATGCAACCAAGTCCCATAAATAGCATAAAAGAGCAAAAATATACAAGAAGAGAGTAATCCATGCCTTAATAATGAAGAATATATATAACTAAAAATGCTCTTTGAGAGAGGAACCTCCTTACACAATGTACTATGTACCCAAGACAAGACAATATACAATGCTTGCTCAACTGAAAAATATATTCTTCCTATATATAGGAGACACATGTGTACAATAAAAACTAATAGACTCGCTAATAGACCCAATCCTATATCAATAATATGTAACACACCACCATATAGAGGGTAAAGTGTCACACTATAGGGGGGATTATGCCCAACATTTAGGGCTTAACAATGTCCCCATGCAAACCTGTACCTCTACATCATGTTTGATTAAACTTCAACAAAACTAGTTCACTAACAACAAACCACCAAACCCCAAGATACTGGCCCTTTCAACATCACCTGCAAGCAAGTGAAGTCTCACCCGACGTACCTATGGAACTGTAGGAACCATGTTTCTACAACAATAAAGGGAAGAGGAAACTGTTCTAAAAAATATCCCATCAACAGAGCTTCGACATGTATAAAAAAATATAAAAAATAACATAAATGCATACATTAACTACACAATAACATTGTAACTTAGTTTAAGTGCAAATTATTATTACCATATAACATTATTGCACAAATCAAACATAGCATTCACACAATAAACATTCACAATACAACATGGAACACAAGGGATTTTTACATGGAAACCCAAAACGGGAGAAAACCACATAATTATAGATCTTATTACATCACGCACTTCAGATAGATCTGTGCACTTAACCTACAGACCTATTGCTCTTCTTCTCTCAATACATCTTAGATTTGTGCACACAGCCTGTCAATCGATCTCTTTTAGTTACAAAACAAAACAAGATCATCACCTCACTAGCAATAGCAAAATCATCAATTCTTCGTCATTTTATTCAACCCAACCCATTACATAGTTATACTGATCCCATGAGCCCCACGATCCACTAAGTGGACAAAAAATTCTAACCAACTTCTTGCTTGACTAAATCAATCATTATCTTTCTCTTCTTTTATGTCACTACATCGAGGTCCTTCCTTCTTTCGCGTGTGCGCTCACTTTAACCACTTTGTTGCAAAACCCTGTTCACACCAATACTTCTTCGTAATTTATCTCAAAACACTTTAGGCCCAACAAGCCTCCAACCTTCACATGTTGCTCGTCCTAAGTAACTTAGTGTCCAAGCTCCCTTCTTCAAAAACTATTGCTATATCAAATTGTTAATCAGTATTGTTATGTTTGCTCTAGCTGCTCTTACCTGAAGCAATTCTCTTCTTAGCTTAGGATTTTCTCTATATTGTCACTTTTCCTTTTAATGGCTACATGGCTCATTCTAACACAATGAGTCTGGCTCTAGCTCTATGGCGAGTTTGCTTTCTAAATCGTCAACCTATCTTCAAAACCTGACATCTCTGCTTTTCCTCTCGGTTTTGCATCTCTATAACTTATACCAAAATTTTGAGCATTTCCGCAATAGAACACAAAAAGGGAAGTGCTCCAATTTTCCTTCCTCCACCTTCTGTATAGTCAATCCTAGCTTACTTTGGTCGACCAGATAATTATTACTTATGTCGTCTATTCTTACTTCGCATATTTGATATCGATTCATTGTCCTTCCAAAACTTTGGTTGCATATTTCCTTCATGATAATCACACGTGTTTCCTATCACACATCACTTCTTGGCTTCGCCAACTTTTTCTCTTATTGTGAAGCACTCTTGAGCAACTTAAACTTGCTCCTGAGGAGACTTCCAGGTTTCCAGGAACTTAGCGTATATGTCCTTGATGACCTCTACAATTCCCTTTACTTTTTCTGCTTGTGTGGTCAACGCCTTGATCAGTTGTGTAGTGATATGTCCTATAATTTCTCTCCCATCAACTGTACAAGTTGCTCTCCCATTAATTGTATGGTCTTCTTTATTTTTGCATTCTCTCATCCAATAATCTCTGAGAAACATACTGCTTCATTATGTGGAAACTCCACCCTTTGTCTCATCTTTTGTTGTTTATCTCGCAAGTTATTAATCTCCGTCTGCAATTTTTTATTCTCTATGACTTTTGACATTCTTTCAACTGGTGGAAATGTCCTTATAATTTCCTTTAGCTTCGTAGCTCTACTATGTGCCTCTCTAATTTATTTGTTAGCTCCTATAAGCCTTCATCATCTATCAATGTTACCTAGGCCTATGAACTTTCATAAAAAATCTTTGCACAACCTCACTTAGGGCATGAATTTTATCAACATAATCGTTTGCTACGACTTCCCTCTAATCACATACCTCCTTCGGTGTACCATGCATTACTTGTGCTTCCAAACCACTAATACGTGCATGGAAACTCTTATAACAAAATCCTGTCACCATCATGTGATAAGACATTTGACATACCTACTTGCCTTGAATCCCAGCTCTTGGAGTGGAAACCCACCAAATGTCAATCTTTCATGAAAATTCCCAGCACCTCGTTTCCTTTGTTAGCCAAAAGTGGTACCTTGTTCGCACCGCCTATCCCTTTTTATCCACAAGCGGTGCCACCGCTTATGACCCTTAAGGAAAAACGCGGTACCCTGGATAAAAAGGGAAAAAGAGAAGTTTCTCGAGGCTTCTAGATGATAAGCCTCGTGCCCTCCCTTAGCCCTACTGTTGTGGGTTACTTAAGCTCGAGATCCCTCATCCTAGGATCTTAGAGGCCACCTCACCCACTTATCTCTCAACCTACCCTATCCATTAAGCCTTATAAATACAAGCTTATGGCCATGGTTGAGGGGGAGAACTCTTAAGGTATTGTTATGCTGTTGGATTGATCACTTGGTCCATACCATTGGAGAGCATAGAGAGAGCTAGAGTTGGAGTTTACGGGGATGAGAATGCTTGGTTTCATGGAGATGCATGTCAACACTAAGGCTTGGTTGCAAACTTCTTCATATTTCTATATTAATGCAAGTTTATTTATGTCCCACATATATTGTTATTGTTCGATTTCACATGTATGTTGTTAGATTCCTTAGTCACTAACATAGATCAATAGATTATATTCTGGCTGCCTTGATCTGTTTGCGTGTTGAAGCTTATTGCAGGTACACAGGGTAACGATCGAAGCATTGCATTCTAGGTATCTACGGCATCTAGGGAGAGTCTTCAACCTCTGTCCTCTATTTGTTCTGGATCTAAACCATTTAGACCAGTGGAACACCCTACTGTCCGCAGGAGGTGAAATATTCCAGCTAACAAATCTGGCGACTCTGCTGGGGAATAGAATTGTGTATCAGTTGTTTTGATCTTCCTCAATCTGCAACTCTTGTCCAAATCCAGGCTCCTTCTTCAACTCTCTTCAGACATATCTACTTTCTGACTTAGTCCATTTGGGTTTGAAACTTCCAAATCTGTTCAGATCTGAGTCATTTTGATCTTTTATGCTCTATTTCCATACTCAATTCAACAGTGTTTACCTTGATACAGTCTTTTTCTGACTGGATCCTTCGTTCTCTTTGTGTTTTGGTCATCTACAGGGAACCGCGCCTACACTGTGTACGAGGAGTAGTGCCACCGCCTGAATAGAGTGAGCAGTACGTGGTGTCACCGCCTGTATCCTGTTGGCAAGAAGCGGTGCTGGGATAGAACCGCCCTGTTAACACCAGAGAAGTGCGATGCCAAGTAGGCATCATTCCAAGACCCTTTTTCCTCATTTTTTTTGTAAAAATTTGAGTTCTGTTGCTTTCAGTTCTGCTTATCAGACTTGTGTTATAGAATCTGATGCTTGTGGTTTGAGATTTTATGGTTTAAGATTGATTTGAGTGGAAATTCAAAAGTTTGATTAGGTCTTTTGATTGTTCATCCACTTCTATGCTTGTTGGTTGTGTTTACGAAGAGATTTCTTGTTTTCTAAAAAGCTTAGGGTGTTATTAAAATCTCTTTTCATTTCTGCCACATAGGCTAAAAGAAGAACACTAGATTAGCTTCTAGGTTTCATTTCTTATTTGCATAGTAAACTTCTTTTTCCTTCCTTTAAAAAAGAATTTTTTTGACTGAGACTAGGATATCATCATTGAGCGTTGGACATTGATTTCCTGATTGGCTTTACAAGCTTTCAAGATCTTCATATTCTTTCATCTTTTATGCATTTAGAACTATCTCGATCAAAACAAAAAATATGGTAGTTTAAAGTTAGATTTGCTTATGTTTTGAGAAAATTGGAACAATAGAGTGCATTTGCATATAGGTGTGCTTCTTGTTTTTCTTTTAGGAAAAGAGATTCTTCCCCTTCTCATTTGCTTTCAGAAAGAAGAAATCAGTTTGGCAAAATGTTGCTTGTCTTTGATTTGATGTTCATGACTGTTGTTTGGAAGTATTTTGGTTTTGAAACAAAAGGAAAATACTCACTTTCCCTCCCGTAAGTAGGCATACTGAACAGTAAAGTGAAAATATTTTGCACTAGCATACTGCATGGTTTTACTTTTCTGTCAAAACATCATGCATTCACCTAACCGTACAAGTTAAAATTAACGGTAGTTATAGGCTAAAATTTACGTAGCAACTTGAGTGATAGGTTAGAGACGTGTTCGGGCGTCGTTAAGCATAGGAGCTGTCATTATTTGTTAGCATTACATCCTGGGACTTGCACAGTTCTTCCATGTACCATCGATATATCGAATGGCCTTTCACGTACCCTTGAGGTATATAGAAAGGTACTTCACGTACTCGATTGTATATCGGAAGGTCCCTTGTGTATGGTTATGCATTAGACAACATTACTACCGATTCGAGCTCCCACGTACCTTGAGTATATCGGGAGACCCCACTAGGGTACCTTATCCATCTGAGAAGAGCGCTTTGGCTACCTTGTTTGGAGCCATACACCAAAAACAACATTCGGGGATATTACTACGCACGTACCCTCGACGTATATCACGAGTGGCACCTTCTTGACAATCCTAATGAGAGACCTGACTTTTTGAACTCCTCCTATCATTTTAAGTCTGCTTGTTTTAACCTATAGCTTGTGCAAGGAAATGTTTTGGTGTATTTTCTAGATTTTCAGACCCTAGGTTAGTTAGGAACTGTACAAACTGGCTGAGTTAAGACAGTCCAGAAGAATACGGGGCTTGCCACCTGATTTTATTCCTGGTTCAGGAGAAAATCCTATGGAAGCTATCGACCAAGGAGCCGCTACCGCCTCCCAAGTGGGAGATAATGTGGTTGCAGAAAGTAGAGTACCATATTCTTCACACTCGTCTCCCTTGGTCGAACAGCCTTCTCGGGGAGATTCCTCGTTCCATTCTCCCATGGAAGGATGTGTTGATGATACTTCCCGTCCGGATTTTGGTCCCAATGTTCCATTTTGGGACACCCCTGTAGGTCAGGCCATTGCCTTATTTGGCACCCGTGTAAACTCTCCTGAAGACGAAGACTAACGTAGACAATACCGTGTTGCCATTCTTCGTGCAAAGGAGATTGATAGGTAGATAGATGACCTTTTAGGCCCACCAGTATTACGATCCACATCTATTCCTAGGGGATATCATTCACTTTCCAATTCTATGAGACCCATTGAACCGATTATAGATCGTCCATTAACACCCCACAACCCAGGTCAACATACCACCCCTACCGCCTCTTAGGTTATGTCTGTGCCTAATCTCCCCAGGTCTTCTGCACCTGAGATTCAATCTTCAATCCTTGTTTCGTCTATACCTTCTAGTGCTGGGGGGAAACCCCCGACACGACCTACATTATTTGACACCGGAATTGTCCCTAGTCAAGGACAAACCTCTAACATAGAACCATCTACAATTTATGTCCCTCCCACCCATACTACTGTGGTTAATCCCCCATCCAGTTCAGGTCAACCCTTCGGGGCACAACCTGTAACCATTCAATCTTCTGGAGGTTATGGTTATCAAATACTTGTAGGTAATATTATTCATCCACCCAATCCTACAGGAATTCCATACCCTAGTAATGCTTTTACGCCATGGGGGAAACCCAACTAGTCTTACATGCCAGCTATGGGGGGGATACCTATACATACTGCGGGAGGTGGCAGAGGACCGCCTTATGGAGGTCCTCCCCTTGGGGGGCCTAATGGTCCCGGAGGATATGACAACTTTCCTCCGTATGGTCCTGGTGGCTTTCCTCCTTCTGGATTTCCTCCTAGTGGTTCTGGCGGCTCCAGAGGTTTACCTCCCCCTGGTGGCCCTGGAGGGTCTGGTGGTGCGCCTCCTGGTGGTCCTGGTGGTCCTAGTGGTCCTGGTGGCCCTAGCGATCCTCCTCCTGGAGGCCCTAGCGGTCCTAGCGGTCCTGATCCCAAAAATCAACCCCCTGCGAGCAGATCTTCTGGTAATTCTTCGTCACAACAACCTGTTTATCAGTCCACTTATGGTCCTACTGGTAATTATATGCCATATCAATATTACTAGTATGTGCAGCCTAACCGACAATTACCTTTCCTAGCAACTTTGGACTTACCTGATTTGTCCAAGTTGATTAATGACCCCATTCGACACAATCCCTCGTGGCCACCCATTTCGGTAAAGTTACCATTAGATATCCCAAAATTCAATGGGAAGCAAGGAGACGATCCGAAGAACCATGTGATGATATTCCATTTGTGGTGCTCTTCAAACTCCCTCATGGATGATTCCATTCGGTTACGACTCTTTCAATGAACGTTGACCAGTACAGCTATGACGTGGTACATTGAACTCCCACAACATTCGTTTGTGGATTTTATTTCATTGGCAACCGTGTTTCTCACACACTTTCAGCTCCCTATTCATTATGAAATGGGTACTGATATTTTAACCTCTCTGCGACAAAACACCTCCACCCACATTTCCGATTATATTCATGAGTGGAGAAGGAGGAGAAGGCTTATTAAGGCCCCTATTCCAGATTAGTTACTAGCTGATTGGTTCACCAAATCCTTGTTGCCTCCTATTGCCCGAGATGTGGCTATGGGCGGCGTCGTTACCAAAGAGCAGGCTATTAGTCAAGCTCAGTACCTAGACTTGGTCTATTCCCAGTCTGGAACCCTTTATGACCTGATTCCTCAAGCTCCTCACCCCAACACTGATCCTGCCAAGCCACCAACAGAAGTACTTGTTGATGGGATTGTTGGTTCAATCTAGTCCCCATCAGCAACGAAATCTGCCAAGCATACCCAAACTGCCACCCCTACTCCCAAGGTTTCCGCCGAGGTCAATTCCATTCAAAGTACTCAAGCCTCGGGTAATAATAAAAAGAAAGGTAAAAATCGAAATAAAAAACCTAGAAACCAACTGGAGACTCCAAGACCAACCAACAGTGATAACGACAAAGGGAAAAGGAAAGCAAAATATCAATGTCTGCTCTGCGGTGGTGACCTTTTTTCAAAGGAGTGTCATTGTCGGGACGAAATGTGCTAGTTTTTTAAGTCTAATCCCGCACCTGCAGTACTTACGGATCCTTTTCCCTCTCAACAACAACTAATAGACTACATGTCTAATCAGGGTCACTCTAGTTCGTCAGAGGAAATTCGTATGATGTCCTCAAATACCCTCCATCTTCAAACTCAAAGTCAGAATTATGACAAACCCATGGATAAAAACAAAAATCATCCGTCTTCGGAGAAAATTCCTTCTACTAGTTCTCCTGAGTCCTTGTCTACTGTCCCCTTATTTATTGAGAAGCCCACTCTCGTCATGATTTTGCGCCCACCTAAGAGTACTCTTTGGAAGGTAGTATTTAACCCTAATGCCTGAGCTACTCAATTTTATAATGTGGTTGAAGATCTCGCTCAGGATCCTTGTGCAATGTCTACCCTAGAAGTGCTCCAAAGTTGCCCTACTCAGCGCAAAAAACTGTTAACAACATTAGGAGCTTTAGACCCAGATAACACCAACTTGATTCATTTTAATGTTGAGAACTATAAGTCTAGGTTACTGCATAAACTTGCTTTTCAAGTCATTATGAAAGTAACTGGAAAGAAAGTTTTTCTAACGATACTAGATGAAGGAGCTTCGACCTCCGTTTTGTCTCTGTCTTGTTGGAAAGCCCTTGGCTCTCCCAAGCTTGTCACATCACCTACGACACTCAAGGCCTTTGACGGACGAGGTTTCCAACCCCATGGTCTCATATCAGCCCTAACAGTTGAGCTTGGGGGCAAAACCATTTCTATTCAAGTAGAATTGGTAGATGCCCCTTTAGATTTCAATCTCCTTCTAGGACGAAATTGGTTCTATGCCATGACTGTTGTTGCTTCAACAGTATTCCGAACTGTCCAATTTCCACTTTTGGGGAGAATCATTACTATTAACCACCTTGATTTTTGTACACTGGATGTTACTAGCTCCATGACAAATAACATCCCCATGTTAGGCCAGTCCCCTCCTCCTTACAAATCGATTGGGGTCGGCGTGTTGAAGGATTCATCCCTCATGGGATTTTTTCCATCCACTCCTCCTAGCATGGATTCCGCATCAGTCCATATGATCGCCTCATTTGATTGTGAGCCTAAGGGTAAACATGTTGTTGAGTCCACCTTGTTGATCCCACATGAAGTTATGTATGACACCATTCAAACCTTTTCCGATGATCACACTGATGACCTTCATCTAGTGGCTTCGGATCCTTACCATTTACCATATTGGTTAGAACCTTCTCTCCCTACTCTAGATTATCTCTCTGAGACTTTTCCTTCCGATGAGTCCATCATAGAGATCATGAATATGGATGAGCCCATTTGGGAGGATCACCATCATAGATCTATGTTCCTCCGCAATACCAGTTCGGTTAGCCATGATTTAGCATCCTTGTTTCCAACTGATATTGTCAACGTACCCCAAAGTCCTATATTGTTGCAAGATACAGATTCTGAAGGAAACCTTTGCAACATTACACAGACGAACCCGATTGACATATCAGCCAAGCCTGATACTATCGAGCACGTTCATGTTGGGTAGAACTGCTCCGCAGATGAATCTGAAGCCTATAAGGCACTTTTTAAAGAGTTCTGTGATATTTTTGCCTGGTCCTATGAAGAGATGCCGAGGATTGACCCATCCATTGTAGTCCACGAGATTAAAACCTATCCCTCGGCCAAACTTGTCAGGAAAAAACTAAGGCAAGTCCATCGTCGGAAGGCCGCAGCTATAAAAGCTGAAATTGAGAAACTTCTAAAAGCTGGGTTTATTTATCCTGTACCCCTGACGAAATGGGTATCGAACATTGTCCTGTCAACAAAAAGCAGGGCACCATTAGAGTTTGTATCGAATTTAGGGATCTCAATAAAGCTTGTCCCAAGGACAACTTTCCTACCCCGCACATCGATATGATTATCGACAATTGTGCTGGAAGTGTCATCTTTTCATTCATGGATGGCTTCTATGGCTATAATGAGATTGAGGTATTACCCTCCGATCAGCATAAGACGGCATTCATTTGCCCATGGGGAACCTTCGCATATAAGAAGTTACCATTTGGATTGAAAAATGTTGGAGCCACATTCCAGCGTGCGATGTCCTATGCGTTTCACAATATTAGACATATTGTTGAACCGTACCTTGACGACCTCCCTACTCATTCACGACGATGGGAGGACCACCCTGGTCATCTTAGAGAGATATTCTGGAGATGTTGTCATTATAATATACGACGCAATCCGCATAAATGTGTTTTTTGCATTGATACGGGACGTCTGCTAGGCTTTGTGGTATCCAAAGATGGCATCCTGATCGATCCTTTGAAAATTGCTGCCATTCTCGATCTACCAGCCCCAACTAATCTCCTTGAACTCCAAAGTTTGCAAGGGAAGGCAAACTTTCTCGGTCGTTTCGTGTGCAATTTCGCAGAGAAAACGCACGGTTATATGCGTCTCCTTAAGAAGAACACCCCATTCTTCTGGGATGACCAGGCCCAACGCGCCTTTGATAATCTCAAGCACGCTCTGACTCATTCACCTATGATACACCCCCCTAATTATTCAAAGGACTTTCTCTTGTATATTGCTTCCTCCGCTACTACCATCGCTATGGTCTTAGTGCGGGACAATCTCCACGGTCAGGAGCACATGATTTATTACGCCAATAAGAATCTCCTAGATTCTGAAACTCGTTATTCACATGTGGAAAAGTTAGCATTGGCCACGGTCATTGCTATACAAAAGTTTCGTCATTACATTCTGCTCCGCACTACCATTGTATTGGCAAACCAGAACCCGATGTACTACATCTTGACTCGTCAGGTGCTTGGGGGCAAGTACTCCCATTGGATTGTCATACTTCAGGAGTTCGATCTGGAATTTGCCAAGGCTACATCAAAGAAATCCTTGGTCTTTGCAAAGCTTATGTGTGATCTTCCCTATGCTTCGACGGAATCTGAGCCCAACGATTCATTTTCGGATGAATTCCTGTTCCTGTTAAGCACTACTAATCCTTGGTATGGAGATTTGCTTATATATATCCAAACATAATGTTTTCAGTCCCAGTTATCTCACAATGATTGCTGCTGTATCCGTCACCACGCGAAATACTATCTCATCCTGAATGATACATTGTATAGACGTGGGATTGACTCTATTCTCCGGCGACGCCTCACTCATGAGGAGGCTGAACAGGTGTTGAATGATTGCCACTTTGGAGCATGTGGCGATCATTTATCTGGGATGGATACAACCCAAAAAATCCTTCGCACCAGTTATTTCTGGCCTTCTATCTTCAAAGATTGTCATGAGGCTGTTAAGAAATGTCCACCTTGTCAACACTTTTATCCAAAAAAGCGCACCTATCCTGCTCCGCTGCACCCCGTCATTACTGTTGGCCCATTCGCCAAATGGGGGATTGACTTCATGCATTGTAAGCCTACCTCAGCCAGGGGGCATGGTTACATCATCATAGCCGTTGATTATTTCACAAAATGGGCTGAGGCCATGCCTACATATGCAGAAGATGGTAAGACTGCCGCTCTCTTCTTGTTCAATCATGTTATAGCTAGATTTGGAGTTCCACAGTCCATCGTTACTAATCATGGATCCCATTTCCGTAATCAGATAATGGAGGAAATGAGTGCCAAGCTAGGTTTTCACCATGAAAACTCTACGCCGTATTATCGACAAGCTAATGGTCAGGTAGAGGCCATTAACAAAGTTTTGAAAACTATGCTTCGTCGGATGGTTGGAGATCATAAATCCAACTGGCACCATGTTCTTTTCTTCGCTCTTTGGGCTTATCAGACTTTGGTGAAAACAACCACTGGTTTCACGCCATTTCAGTTTGTCTATGGACTTGAAGCTATCTTACCAATCCAATGTCAGATTCCATCTTTACAACTTGCCGTCGAACTTATCCCAGACACTTCCGCAGAGGAAGAAAGAATTTTGTACTTGGGTAACCTTGACGAGACTTGCAGAGATGCTGCCTTGGCTAATGAGGCACATAAGAAACGCGTTAAGGCGCAGTATGATAAATCTGTCCAACCTCATGTCTTTAACGAGGGTGACCTAGTCTTGACTTATGATCGGAGACTTGACAAACTAGGGAAGGGTAAGTTCGAGTCCATGTGGTACGGACCTTTCGTTATTTCTAAAGTGTTAGAGAAAGGAGCTTACAAGCTCATTGATTATGATGGAATCCCTTTGGGGCAACCTCGCAATGGGTTGTACCTGAAAAGGTACTATGCCTAGGTCTTGCTTGGATAGTATCTTGTATATATGTATATTGATTGGCTTTCAGTGTACTTTTAGTATTTTCAAGATGGTTTTGAGTTTAGTGTCCACATCTGTTTATACCATGTTTTGGTCATGCAGATGGCTTTCTACGACTTTGCTGAGGGTGATTGCCACCACACCTTGAATCTCGCCTTGGCTGCTTGGGTTCTCTATTCCCCAACTGAAGATTTGGTCAGTTTGGGAGCGGTTTGTATAGGTCCCGCTACTAATAACATCGCCAAGTATGAAGCAGTCATCGGTCTTCTGACTGAAGCTGCCTCCCATCATGTTCATGATCTAGTAGTCTTGATGGACTCACAG
>LPNX010129447.1:0-177944 GCA_001517045.1 Pseudotsuga menziesii | reverse complement strand
TCTTCCTCCAAAATTAATCAATATTATTTTATTATTTGAACTATTATTTTATTATTTTCCTTAGGAGGCCCATTTTAGACCCCAAAATTCCTCTAATGAGAGGTAACTCTTCAAAGGACCAAGAGGTAGGTTTCTGTTATCTTTGTAATTGTCAATGAAGATGCTCATCTGTTAAAAAGGAATATTGAAGATGAACTCCAATGAGTATATCCTTGGTGTGTGGAGACTACGGGTATCATAGAGATGAGGAGGTTACGAGTATCGTGAATACAAGGGTTGGATGGAATGATATGGGGTAGATGGATGGGAGTTATGACGAGACTGTGAGGGAAGCTGATAAAGGAAGCGGTATTCTGTGAATTGAAGTAGGGTTTTGGAAAGAGAAGAAACAGAGGACAAGAGAGAGTCCTGTTGTGACTGATACAATAGGCTACAAGAGAATATCACAAGGCACGAAGCGACCCTACAACGACAAAGGAGAAGAACAGGATATGCTTGAGCACAAGGAAAGACCAACCTAGAGCGACAACGTACCCACACCTCCATTCACTATGTTGCATTCACGAAGACAAACTAGCTCAACAATGAATTTTCCAACGTGTCATCAACGCTCTAATAGTAGCGGATTAGAAAACGTAGGAAAAAGGCCCAAGATCGAGAGCGATGATGTAAAGTTACTTCTGTTTCAGGGAAATGAGACTAAGGATCCTAAGCAATACTGGTTTCTATGTGAACCAGTCTGGATTGTCAAGCAAGTCCTAGATGGATATTTCAAGAAGGATCAGTTGGTGACAACCTTTCGAGGTCACACACTGAAATAGTACATGAAGTTTACACAAGTTCCTATGGGCACTCCAGCAAAGACTCTAGACAAGATTAGAAAAGGATTAATCGAGGAGTTCAGAAAGCCTAAAAGTGTGAAGCGCAATATATCATGGAGGTAAAGGAGATAAAGAAATATCCAAATGAGACTATATGGGATATTGATCAGCGATTCAAGACACTGATGGAAAAATTCATTTTTTGGAATGAGTGATATACAACACAAGGAGTGGTTCATCGCAACATTAGTACCGCATATTATCCTACCTTTGATGTAGAAAAATATTGTGACACAAAGCAAAGCTCTAGAGATCGTGATGAAGTTGGAGGCTTCACTAGTTGGTGATACTGGAGTTCGTATGAATCAAATTCAATCCCAATTGGCGAACTTGACGATCCAATTGCAATACATTAAGAACATAAGGGAGAGCCATGAATAAATATGGTGTACTCAATGCCATGTGGAAGGACATCATAAGGATTAGTGCCCAGAATTCTGAAATTATTTGCTATCGAAAGTTCCAAATCCATTGAGTCATGGCGGCATGCCATGGTTCTGTGTCTTCCAAATATGAAGATTGTGTGTTCATGCAGAAGACAGCCTTGAAGCCAATGAATTTGTATTGCAAATTTTGTCGATATGTTTGGCATGAGGAAAAATACCGTCGAGGATATGATTTTCTCTAGGAGAGGAAAATGGATGCATATTATGTGAAGGGAGAAGACCATCAATCGACAAAAATACCGCTGCCGTAGAAACCACCACAGGTGGTACAGCCACAACCGCATCCACAATTTTTACCATAGCCGCAATAGCAACCGCAGTGTTCTCCACCTTTGTTGCATACAACCATATGTGGTATGATTTGCAGCAACCATAGTATACTCAACCGAAGTACACATAGCCACAGTATGAACAACCACAGTCGAATCCCCCACAGCAACAATAGTTCAATCAGCCACAGTAACAAAAGCAAGGAGGATTTCATGGAGGATTCTGAGGAGGACAAGGTGGAGGTTTTGGTAGAGGAGGAGGATGAGATCGCGGACCTGTGCAATTTTACAATTATGGAGTATTGGGACATTATCAAAGATATTTTTTGAACCTACAAACATAATGTACTTATTGTATTGTTGCAAATCACGCTATTGAGGACTGTCCGCAACCGATTAAGAAGTGGAAAGAAGGAACACTTCATAGCTGTAGAACCAGGACCTGAATCAGAATCAAAACCAGAATGCAAATAAGATTGTGAACCAGCTAGTTAATCTACCACCAAACCATAACCAAGGACCAACAGTTGCAAAGATCTCAGCAAAACCCAGAGTGGAGGTTGTTGATGTTGTTGTCATTACTCGGAGAGGTGCAATGACAGGAGATGACGATCAGATTTGAAACATCTGGTTGGCTAGAAAGAAGAAGGTTCAGTTTGATGTCGACACTGAGAGGGAGACATTATTTGAAGCACGTGATGAGATAAGAAGAGATCTAGATCATTTTCCTGTTTATGAAATGCCACCTATTTTTTATTCAACTTTGGTCATAGGACCATCGTGACAACATGGTACATTGCAAAATTTCTTTGAAATTTTTCTGTCACTGACAAAAGATCATGATGTGCTCGCTGAGATCATGATTTTGTTTCATATCCCATAGAACAGACGAAGGGAGTCCGTTGTGAACTCCCTTCACAAGAATAAAACAGGGAAAGAGAAGAGAATGAATATTCAGATTGGGGATTACGAGGTAGATTCAACATTTTGGATCTACGCTCGGATGTCAACATTCTGACAAAGAATACATGGAAGCAAATAAGCAGCCCACATCGGGTTTTATCCCCGGTGCAACTGTGACTAGATAACTAGGCTAGAGTGGCACCAATTGGGCATGAACTGTATCTAGCAGTGGAATTTGAAGGAATGAAGACTTACACAGACTTCGATGTTATTGAGATTGTTGATGGCAGAATCTCATATCCTGCACTGTTGGGAATTGGATGGGCCAATGATGGCTTGGCGATGATTAATTTCAAGAAGTACATGATGACCTTTGAGAACCACAATATTAGAGTCATAGCCCCGATGGATCCAAATGAAGGGAGCAGGTATGTTGAACCAGTTAAGGAATAAGTCGTAGGTGGATGGGATCATGTGTACAACATCTCAGAAGACTACATCCATCGTACTGATGATGACGAGATGGGTTGGTGAAGCTCTAGCTCCACATCGTCAAACTCTGATGATTCCCTGGAAAATTGGCAGAATCAAATGCATGAGGTATAGATTTGGAAGTGTGTCCTAATTACTCAGTCACTACGATCAGTCGCAATAGAGATTTTTGAGTTTCCAGTATATGAGGGACTTTTTGATTTACCTAAATTTATGGTCAATTTCAAAGATAGGGTGTCAAAACCACAAAGGTTGTTGGCATTGGATGAAGCATTGAAGGCTACTCCAGCACAATGGTGGGCGACCCATAAGAAGTCGATCAATGGATGGTCGTTATGTTGTAGGTTGATGGAATTTTCCTTCAATGCAATAGAATAGTACCAGGATGAGAAGTATGATGGGAGTAATGATCCTAATGATCATTTGATTGCATGTCAGACCATGTGGGTATCACAATCGAAGGAGGAGTGGGTACATGATTTTGTTCACACGTTGGATGAAATGCCATGATAGTGGTACATATCACCCGAACTTTGCAGAGAGATTACAACATGGGAAGAGTTGTCAGATTGTTTAATCACACCTTCAGTTTTGTGGATGTTGATCCAATGATTCATAGTGCGCTACAACATATCCATGATGTTTTTCTGAAGATAGTTCCAATCGCATATCACGTGGACCCACATGAAGCATCAACAATGAAATCGATGATGGAGTGTTACAACATGACAATAGGGCCTGATGACGGTGATTATTCGAGGATTATTGTAATTCCAGAAACAAAAAGAAGTTAGGATATCGCAACACCTGAGATACCGACATATAAAGTTAATCAACCATTGAAGATTCAGAAGTTCAACATTGGGAAAGAGGAGAAATCGATGTTCATGAATATTGGAGACTACTAGGATGAAGAAACAATGGAGAATGTCATGGACCTGTTGCATGAGTTTCAAGACTTGTTTCTGACTTATTTTTCTGAAATGAAGAGAATATTAGGATATTTGGGAGAAATGAAAATCCCACTGAAGCCAAATGTCAATCCTATGAATCAACCCTCGTATCACCTAAATCCACGATACAAGGAGAGGGTTAAGGCTGAGCATGAAAGAATGTTGGATGCTGGAATAATAGAACCAGTTGAGGAATCAGAGTGGATCAACCCTATGATGGTGCAAGATAAGAAGACAGACGAGGTTCATATTTGTGTTGACCTCAAAAAATTGAATGATGCATGCCTGCATGATCCATTTCCAACATTGTTTACTGATGAAATATTGGAAGGAGTGGGAGTTTAGGAGATCTATTCATTTACAGATGGATTTTCTGGCTATCATCAGCTTAAGATCACGAAAGAGGATTAGCATAAAACAAATTTATTTAGTGAATGGGTACATTTTTAGTACGCTATGATTCCATTTGGGCTAAAGAATGCACTTGTGATATTTTCCAGGATTGTAGTCGTTTCCTTCAAAGATTTTATCCAGAAGTTCTTGGTGGTATAAATGGATGACTAGATGGTGTATGGATTGGTAAAGGACCATCTGGAAAATATGTGACTGATGCTGGAGCAGTGTTGAAAACATCATATCGTGTTGAATTCAAAAAAGTGCATATTTTGTGCACCTTTTAGGATGTTGTTGGGGAACATTGTCTGCAAGGAAGGGTTGTTGTTCGATCCAACCAATATTGCGTTAATTCTTAACTTGCCTCCACCTACAAATGTGAAACAAATTAGAGAGACATTGGGCCATACAGGATACTATCGCAAGTTCATTAGAGGATATGCTATGGTAACAGTACCTATGGAGAAATTGTTGAAAAAGGATGCACATTTTGAAGGGAGTCACAACTTTCAAGGAAGTTTTGACACCTTAAAGACGAAGATAGCTAAAACACCAATATTAGTTTTTTCGTATTAGATGAAGGAGTTCCATGTTCATGTTGATGCATCATCGATTGCACTAAGGGTGTGTTGGCGCAACCTGGTGAAGGGGATATTGATCACCCAATTTCTCTTTCCAGTAGCAAGTTATAATTTGTGGAGAAGAATTACACCACAACAGAGAGAGAGGGGTTGGAAATAGTCTACAGACTACAGAATTTTAGACACTATCGATTGGGAGGTCATTTCAAGATGTTCATCAATCATTCTGCGTTGAAATACCTAGTGAATAAGCCTATCGGTGGGGGGAATATGTCGTTGGCTACTCCTCTTCCAAGATTTTGATTTTGAGATAATTGTGAAGCTAGGTCGCTTGAATGCGGGACCTGACCATTTGTCATGAATTGAGACAAGTGGCAAATTAACAAACATTAAGGATGGGTTACCTGATGCGCAACTATTCAGGGTTGGAATGGTTGACGAATACTATCAGCAAATAGTTCAGTTTTTGGCGACAGGAACAACACTAGAAGGGATCACTACAAATGAGAAGAAGCATTTGGTTGTTTGAGTCGTGGATTTCCTGTTGATTACTGGAGAACTCTATAAGATGGGACCTATTGGAAAGGGGTTTGGGTAAGTTGAGCAGCATCACGGATGCTGCGCAAGCTCAGAAGACACCGCGCAAGATGAGGAAAGCGCGCAAGGCAGAAGATAGACTACTTATGAATATTTTTTGTCACTTTTTGTATTTTTATCACATTTTTGTGGATATTGGTCATTAGTTAGTTAGGATTTAGTTAGAATTGGACCATGAATGTAAAGGTGCAAGCCTATAAACAGAAGAATAATTGTGACTTTAAAGATATCGATAGATCCGAAAGGAGAGATAGCAGAGAAGATCAAGTTGTAGACTGTGAAATATTTGTTTTGAATTTGCAGTTGATTGCACGAGGTTAATATAATGGTAAGGAGATTGAACTGAATTATGGTATTGCTATTATATTTCTATATCTTTCATGTTTTCCTGCTGTGCAAATCCAATGATGAAGTGACTGTGTGACATGGATCTATGATGCAATGTTTACTACTTATGAATGATGTCATAGTATTAGATATGTTTATTCCTATGATAGTTGAATGATGTGATATAAATAATGATGTGAATGACTAGATATGTTAGATAGAGAAATGAGGTATTGATGCCCATAGTCCTCTTCCTTTCTGCAGAAACTTGGTTTTGTCATCCCTCCCTTGAACATCTCGGGTGAGACTTCATCCACTCTACTGGTGTTGTTGGATAGGATAAGACCTATCTGGGCCGATGCTTAGGGAGATCGCGACAAGTTGGGTGTCGACAGAGTGGGAACCCTTGTTGACTGGGTTTTTTTGGTGGGATTTGTGCCAACAAATGGTTCCATTATAGGGACCTTGTTGCGACTACGAGGAGGGTATGTGGCATCCGACGCAATCAGAAAATCAAGATTGGATGTGGCATTCAACGCGACCATAACTTTAATATTGGTTTGATCAAAAGTTGTGAGAATTCACTGAAGCAAAAAATAAAAACCCTGGACTGACGATGGACAAGTGGTTGGAGAGGTACATACATGACAATCCTCATGAGTACTTTTTCTGTGAGTTCCCCATCATATTCTATGAGTGGTTGGCGCAGTTCACATACAAGAAGAAAAATTTCCAAGAAAGGGAACCAATATCCTAGACCCTTGAATTGATCCAGAAACTGCAAGAAACTGACAACAGAGTGTCATGAGCTATTGAGGCCTAGCTGGATAGCATCCTAGAAGGATATATTACTGAATTTGTAGTCGACACTACCAAGTCCTACAATGAAGCAGAAAGGGATTTTTTCAACGAACCTAGAGGTAGGTTCTTATTGTCCCTACAGTTTCCAATTAAAATGATTGTTTGCAAAAAGGGTATACTAAAGATGCACCTAGATTAGTAAAACTCTAGTGTCCATAGGTGTTGGATACAACGACTAAAGGGGGGAGACAAATGGGAAGATAAGGGGTAGATGGGTGCAAGTTTCGACGAGACTATGAGGGAAGCCAATGAAGGAAGTAGTTGTATAAGGGAAGGAGAAAGGTTTCAACAAGAGAAGAGGCAGAGGACAGGGGAAGGTCCTCCTGCGATCGAAACGCAAAACCATGAAGGACAACCACATGGGATGAAGTGACCCTACAATGATGAAGAGGAAGACCAGACCTAGACTATGCCAAGGACAAAAGTAAGATCAAACCCTAACAACAAGGTACCCATGCCTCCTCGCACCACTTCAAATTTAGGGAGAAACACAAATTCCACGTCAACTTGCCTGACATGTCATTAGAATTCTAGTAGTAGGTCAGTATCTGCAAGAAGAAGGCCCAAGATGGACGGTGACGACATAAAGTTACCTTTGTTTCACAAGAATAGGACTGATGATCCCGAGCAGTATTGGTTTCTCTGTGAGGTAGTATGGAATGTTAGAAAAGCCACAGATGATGATGTCAAGAAGGGCCAACTAGCGACTACTCTATGGGGTCGTGCGCTAAATTTATTCAAGTTCCTATGGGGACCTCTGCAAAAACATTGGATGAATTTTGGAAGGGACTAATCGAAGAATTCTAGAATCCTAAATCATAGGTGCAATACGTTACTGAGTTGAAAGAGATCAAGCAGTTTTCGAATGAGACTGTTTGGTATTTCGATAAAATATTTAATATGTTGATGGCATGGGTCAACTTTGATATGAGCGATGTTCAGCATAAAGAGTGGTTTATCACATCCTTGGTACCTCATATCCACCAAACATTGATGTAGCATAATATCGCGACATAGAGCAAGGATCTGGAGATCACGATGAAGTTAGAAGCTTCACCTGTTGGAGAGAATGCAGCTGGTATGAACCAAATTCAGGTGCAGCTGGAAAACATGATGTTCTAATTGTAAGACATTAAGAAAGGGAAAGAGAATCACAAAGATATTTGGTGCACTCATTGTCATGCATATGGACACACTAAAGATACCTACCCTACATTCTGGAATTATCTACTATCTGAGGCGCCAAACCCATTAAGTTGCGGCAGCATACCATGGTGTCACATATGTCAATTCTATGGGAACCAACATGAAGAGTGTAGCTAGAGGTAGAACATAGTGCCAAATCCATCCAACCTATATTGTTTCTTTTGTAGATCGGTGGGAAATGAAGATAAAGACTATCGTGCATATGATATGCTTCAGTAAAGGAAATATGATTCATACCTTGTGAAGGGAAAAGATCATCATGTAGTACAATGACCATAACTACAGCCTCAGGTGGTACAATTTTGACCACAACCACAGTATACACCATCACCGTAGATGCAATTTATACCATCACAACCACAACCACAGTTTGCACCGCAACCACAATTTTAACTGCAGCCGCAGTACAATCAAATGGCGATGCCTCAGCCGCAATCGCAGTATGTTCAATATGCACAGTATGTTTAGCAGCAGCTGAATCCATCGCCACAATAGATAGCTCAACCACAGTATCAGCAGCAAGGAATATTTCATGGAGGATTTCGAGGAAGAGGAGGAGGACGAGGTCATAGATCATTCCAGAGTTATAATTGTGGGGTATTTGGGCACTAACTGAGGCACTTCCCACACTTTCAATTCTCATGTACATATTGCATGACGATCGATCATACTATCAAAATATTCCCAAAGTTAATCGCAAGATGGAAAGCTAAGAATGTTCCTCAGTTGTAGAGCCAGAATCAGGTACAGACTCAGAATCAGCTGCAAAACCAGAACCAGTTGCAGAACCAGGCCTAGAATAAATTTCCACTCCAGAATCAGACTATGAATCAACCTATGAACCCTATGTTGAACAAGAATCTACCATTGACTCAGAATCCACCGATGAACCAGAATCAGGGGCCAACGGTTGCGAGAACCTCAGCAGATCCTAGAACAGAGGTTGTTGATGTTACCGTTGTCACCCATGCAGGAGCCACAACAGGAGAGGATGGGCCTCACCCATAGATTCGATTGGATGGATAGAAGAAGGAGTCGTTTGATATCACAACTGAAAAGGAGACATTTTTTGGAGCCTAGGATGTGATCAGAAGAAATCTTGGTAAGTCACCTGTCTATGAAATTCCTTCTGCTTTTGATTCTTCATTGGAGGCAAGACCATCACGGAAGAATGGTACCTTGCATCACTTCTTTGAGATTTGATTATCATTGACAAGAGATACAGATGCTTTAGCCGAGATTGAAACTTTGTTGCATCGCCCGGTTAAGGAATAGAAGGATTCTGTGGTGAACTATTTACACAAGAAAAATACAGATTGGGAAATATGAAGTCAATTCATTCATCCTAGAATTGGGATCTGATCTGAATATCCCAAAAAAGAAGACCTGGAAGAATATGGGGAGGCTGACATTGGATTGTTCCCCTATGCAATTGTGATTGGCTAATCAAGCTAAAGTGCAACCAATGGGGCGAGTATCAAACCTGGTTGTGGACACTGAATTTATGAAAACTTATGCCGACTTTGATGTGATTGAAGTTGTTAATGGTGAAGGATCCTATCCTGCACTATTGGGGATTGGATGGGACAAAGATAGTATGGAAGTCATTAACTTCAAGTAGCGTATGATGACTTTTGAGAACCAATACATTAGGGTCATTGCACCTATGGATCCCAACAAAGGAAGGAGATACATTGAAATGACAAATAATGAAGTTGTCGTGGGATGGGATCATGCTTACAACATCTCTAAATATTATATCCACCCCACTGTCGACAGAGAACTCAGTTGGCACAGTGCTAGTTGTGTGTCTTCTGATTTTTAGGATACACTAGAAAATTGGCAAAACCACATGCATGAGATGTCATTTAGGAAGTGCAGTTTGATCATCCAGTTGTTGCACCATGTCGCAACTTAGATTGTAGAATTATGCTTTATGAAGGGATGCCTGAACTTTCAGCATTCTTAATGGAATTTGAATAAAATGTCTCGAAACCGCAATGATTGTTGGCGATGGAGGAAGAATTGAAGGCTACTCCATCACGCTGGTGGGTGACTCATAGAAAGATAATTACTGGATGGTCATAGTGTCAATGGTTGATGACCGTTCCCTTTGGAAACACAGAGGTGTATCACACTGGGAAGTATGATCGACGGAATAACTCTAGTGGTCATTTGATGGAATGCCAAACATTGTGGGTATCATGACCAAAGGATGAATGGGTCCATGACTTTATTCACACCTTGGATTAAATTCCAAGATCCTGGTATTGTTGGAGCAGGGTCCCACATCTACAGAAGAATCTGCTAGTTTTGGCGGAAAGATATAAGTTTTGGCGGAAAGAGGACAAGGCAGAGCTACGACGCCGTAGCACGTTTCCAGCTGGAGAGCAGACCCAGAAACCATGACTTTTGGGATAGAAAATTCAAGAAGGCAACGGTACCTAAGCGGCCGAGAGAAGAAAGCTCAACCACTGCATTGAAGGCAGTGGCGGAAGACAGGAGGGCTCAGTGACCCTCATAAAGAAGAAGGAGCAATGAGGCTCAAGCATTGAAGGCGAAGGACAGAAAGCAGAGAAGCGGTGCATAGTACCCATGGTCAATGCCGGGAAGCATGGAAGACTGCAGAGAGCTATGGTGTGACGGGAAGCGGCTACCTCAAGGACAGAGAGGACCGACTGTCACTATTTAGGGTTTGGGTTTACTATTGGGACAGGCCCACAGTGTTGTAATGGCGAGACCTTCGGGCCACCCATAAAAGCTTGCATTTTGTATTGTAAAGGGTTAGCTAATCAGTCAGTTAGCCAGTTGGTTGGCTCGTAGGATGAGTCGTTAGTTGGTCAGTAGATTATTTTTGAAGTAGACTCAGGAGTCAGTCAAACAGACCGTGTTGTAACGATCCAGATGCCTAGCTTGTCTGTGAGTCATTTGAGTCTGTATGTAACCATCCACAGAGAGGAAAGAGAGGGAAGGATTTATTGAAAGAAAGGCAATATAGAGATAGAAATAGACCAGAGATCTAGAAGAGATCTCGTGCTGCATATGCAGTGCAACAGACTGTGCTAACTTCCCTCAAGATATATAATAGAAGCACAGTTTGGTGGACGTAACTCCCATCCCGGGGGTGAACCACGTTAAATCTGTGTGTTATGTGTTGCATGAATGTGATTGTATTTGCTTATTGTTGCTAGTTATCATGCATATAATGTTAGTTGCAGTAAGTAAATGTGTGTATTGTTCAGCTTACGGTAATGCAGGAAGATAGAGACAAGTTGAAGTATCTTAGTAAGTTGCTTAAAGACTCCTTTATGTCTGTTTCTAACGACCATTTACTCACAATATAACTTCTGGGAAGTAGAGTTTCGCACCGTGACATAGTCAACGCTAAGAGTGCAAAGTCGTAGTGGTAAGATATCACAGAGAGGCGATATTGCACCGGTAGAGGAGCTGCGGTGCGCGATACTGCGAGCTGAGGGCTTAGCGTTGAGGAGAGGCTAGGTGTCCTGCGGTGCACAGAGATGCGATAAGGTTGGGGATATTGTGAGTAAGTGGAAGTCGTGCGACGCAGGAAGAAAACATGCGACTTGCGCGTGGAGAAGAATCGCTAGGACAAAAGTGTTGCGAGTAGAAGGGGATGTGCGATGCGCAGATATAGCTGACCTTATGACTCACGGGGGTAAGAAAAGAGACGTAGGATGCTCAGAACCTGGTCCAAGACACTTGAGTCTTGGCCAACCCATTAGATTCACTTCGGGTGAGACTTCAGATCGCTTCGCGGTCTGTCGCCGAAAGGGCCAGTGAGTTAGGGGTGTTGTTGATTGATTATAGTAAACCCGGGTCTACCCATGCAATCAACAAGTATGTATCTGCAGAGCTGTGCAAAGAAATCACCACTTGGGAGGAGCTGACAATTTTCTTTGCGTGGACATTTAGCTTCACATATGCCAATCTTGATTTCCATAATGCACTACAGATTATTTGCGATGCAATATTAAAAGTAGTACCGGTTTCATATCCCATGGACCCACACACACATTGCCACATACAATCAATGATGGAATAAAATAACCTATCGGGGGAACTTGAGGATGATGATGAGCTATAGAATATCAATATTTTGTATACAAAAGGGAGTAGGGATGTCACAACACCATATATACCAACTGATCCCATGATCTAGCCACTAAAGATCAGAAAGGTTAACATTGGGACGAAAGAGAACCCACAATTTGCAAGTGTTGGGGACTATTGAGACGAGGAGACTATGGAGAAAATCACAGACCTACTACATGAATTTCAAGATTTGTTTCCAACCAAATTCTCTAGAATGAAAGGGATACTGGGTGATCTAGGAGAGATGAAGATTCCATTAAAGCCACATGTGAAACCAGTAAGACAAGGGCCGTATCACTTGAATACGCGATACAAGGAGAGGGTTAAAACTGAGTTGGATAGGATGTTGGATGCTGGAATAATTGAGCCCGTTCAAGAATCTGAATGGATCAGTCCCATGATGATCCAAGACAAGAAAACGGGTGAAGTTCGGATCTGTGTTGACTTAAGAAAACTGAATGATGCCTATATGCATGATTTGTTTCTAACACCATTAATAGATGAAGTACTTAAAGGAGTAGGAGTTCAGTAGATGTACTCTTTTATAGATCAATTTTCTGGTTATCACCAGATACAAATCACTAAGGAAAATCGACATAAAATGACATATTTCATCGAGTGGGGCTGCTTCCAATACACCGTGATGCCTTTTGGGCTGAAGAATGCACCTACAATATTTTCCTGATTTTTTGTCATGGCATTTAAACATTGCATTCAAAAGTTACTACAAGCATATATGCATGATTGGACATTCTATGGTCTAATAAAGGATCATTTGGAAAACATTCAATTGATGCTAGAAAGGTGTCGACAACATCAGATTGCACTGAACTCCAAGAAGTGCATTTTTTGCGCACCATTCAGGATTCTGTTGGGTCACATTGTGTGCAAGCAAGGATTATTGGTTGATCCGGAAAAAATAGCACTCCTTTTGAGCTTTCCAATGCCGACAAATGTTAATATTCTTGGGGAGACACTGGAGCACACTGGGTACTATTGCAAATTCATTAGAGGATATGTTGCAATTACTACCCCTATGGAGAAACTATTGAAGAAATATGTTGTCTTTATATGGATTCCAGAATGTCAAGGTAGATTCAACACACTGAAGGCTAAGATGGCTTCGACGCCAATACTTGTGTTCCCTAACTAGAACAAGTAGTTCCATGTTCATGTTGATGCATCTTATGTTGTGCTAGGAGTAGTGCTCGTGTAGCCGGGAGAAGGAGATCTGGATCACCCAATCACGTTCGCTAGTTGGAATTTGTCCTTTGTTGAGAAGAACTACATGACCACAAAGAAAGAAGGTCTGGAAATGGTCTATGTGCTGTAGAAATTCAAAAATTACCTTTCAGGCGGTCACTTCAAGATGTTTACTGGCCATTCTGCATTGAAGTTTCTGGTCAATAATCCTGTGTTGGGGGGGGGAGATATGTCGCTGGTTACTTCTATTTCAGGATTTTGATTTTGAAATAATTGTGAAGTTGGGTCTCTTGAATGCTAGCCCCGATCATTTATGCAGGATTGAGAGAGGCGAAGAGCCAACAAACATTGAGGAGGGACTATTGGATGCACAACTGTTGAGAGTCAAGGTTGTAGATGATTATTATGACCAAATAATTCAATTTTTGGCGACAGGAGTTGCGCCAGCAGATTTTTCAACAATTCAAAAGAAGCGTCTAGTAGTCAAGGCATCGAATTTCCAATTGCTTGCTCAAAAGTTATACAAGCTTGGACCTGATGAAATCTTGCGGCGTTGTGTCCTACCACATGAACAAGGGAAGATATTAGAAAAATCTCATGTGGGAATCACTGGGGAACACTATGGCGGGTGTGCAACAACAAGGAAGGTGCTCTGGGAAGGTCTCTAGTGGCCTACGTTACACAATGATGCGACAGATTATGCGCAGACCTGCGATGTCTGTCAACACACTAGGAAATCATCACAGCGAGATGATATTCCACTAGTACTGCAGGTAACTTTGTAACCTTTTGATAAATGGGTTGTGGATTTTGTGGGTCCAATCAACCCACCTGGAAAAAGAACTGGTGCACAGTACATAATCATAGAAACAGACTACTTGACGAGATGGGAGAAGGCTGCACTAGTTGTGAACTACACCGCTGTGACATCATCAATATTTCTATTTGATAACATTGTGACACAATTCGGATGCCCAAGGATATTGATGAGAGACCAAGGAAGCCACTTTATCAATCACACGGTAAGAGAGTTGGAGGAGTTGCAGATACAGTATAAGAAAAGTACACCATATCATCCACAGACGAATGGGACGGTGGAGAAATTCAACAAGATATTGGAGCACGCGCTTACAAAGGTATGTAACGCTAACCAAGATGACTGGCATTTGAAAATACCAACGGTAATGTGGGCATATCGCTCCACTTGTAAAATATTGACGGGGGAGACACCATTTAAATTAGTATATAGGAAAGAGGCAGGCATGCCTATGGAGTACACTGTCCCCAGTCTCCACATTACAGCAATGATAGGCATGGATGATGAAGTCGCGCTAGAGGAGCGTGTAGCGCCGTTGATGTAGCTTGAAGAAGACTGTTTCATTGTGAGTTTCCATTAGTGTGTTGAGAAGGACCGACAAAAGGCTTGGCATGATCGCCACATAAAGAACAAGTTAATGAAGCACCCAGGCAAGTTACAGATGCACTGGTTAGGTCCAAATCTTGTCCATTCTATTACTTCTGGGGGCAGTGTAACTATAGCTATTAGATGGACGGATGCTACCTAAACTAGTGAATGGTAGCCAATTGAAGCCCTATAGGAATGGGTCAAAATTGCACAGAGCTTAAGGCATTGTGCACTAAAAAAAAAACATAGGAAGGATGAAAGGAAGAGAGGGTGCACCAGGAGGAAGTGGATGCGTAAGTAGGAGAATCAATAGCACAGTTAGGAAAATCTATCATGATAGCTGTAGGGTCACGATGTAATCAAATCAGCAATAAATAAAGTAGAGTTAAGACACTTAACCAACGGTGCGTGTTGAAGCGATGCGCAATGATGGCGGATATGACCATTGGGTTGACAGAATCGATGACGGATTCAGGTAGTTAATGCATGATTTGGTCATGATGGTCGTGGCTAATTTGGTAATGATGAAGAATGGATCGACTGGATGCTATAAGAAGGTGCTCAACATAGGTTGAAATCACCATTGTTCTAAGCTGATTTGCGAAGAGTGGCTGATACAGTGTTGATTTCTAGTGCCGTTGAGAGAGTCGTGAGAGTTGAAGAGTGATGGTGAGCGAATCTCACAAATGTGGGAAATTGTTGCGGGATGCAGAGTAATCCCGACACGGTAGAAATTTCCAATGAAAGGGACTCACCCATTAGACCGATTACCATTATCGAAGAAGTTGTCAATATGCAGGTTGGATCATCCTCCATCCCAATGAAGAAGTGGTGGGGGCAGAAGCGTAGCTCCCTAGCATCGACGAAGAGGAAAACACAGACATCAGTGATGGCGCAAGAAGATGTAGCTAGCCTGATAGAGCCATCTAGCTCTGGTGCTGTAGAATCAGTGGTCTACATCGGGGTCTCTGTAAAGGAAATTTTGGGTTACATTGCTCCTACTCGACCTGGTGCGCACCCTCGGTGGTTAACAAAGAATCAGAAGTATCAGCCAAAAATGTCGCAGCTACTGAAAGGGATGGTGTGTACCACTAAAATTCTCCCTACGTTGATGAAAATTAAATACAAGGATCATGATCTATTGACATTGGAGGATGTGGTGAATGATCCCTATGAATCCTTACCTTCGGTCCTAGGAGGGCCGATAGTGTGTATCACGCAGCCCTGGGCACAGGGGTTCGATAAAGCGAGGTTTCTAGGGCTAATCAACATGCCACATTTTGGGTGGCTGAATGAAGAAAATTCATGCTTCAAGAAACTCTTGGCTTGCTATCATGGAGGGACGTTGTGGCTAGACACACCAGTCATTATTACAGTTGATTTGATCTTAGAGATCATGGGGTTTCAAAAGAATGGGCTAGACCCATCGCAATATTTCAAAGGAAGGGATACTGATAAGAGGCTTGTTGCACGGTTGAAGTAGAGTTATGATTTGCAGTGTGATGGCAGAGCATATCACATCGACAACATTAATGATAGGATGGTACGTATTTATGCTCAAATCCTCGCAAGTAAAATCGTCCGTAAGAGTCGCCCCATCCAGTGCATTTCAAGGGTGATTGCATGTTCCCAACAATGCGCAGAACGGGTACAAATGAACTGGTCCCTTTTCTTGTTGAACCAGTTGAATAAGGACACAGTAGTAGTTCAGGCTGGAGAACAATCATTCACATACAACTGGTTATTTATCCTAATTGCATTAGTGGTTTGGATAGAGCCAGAGGACTACCAAAGGATGGAGGTTGAAGTTGTTAAGGTGTGCAAAGGTGCACGGTATCAATTGTGGTGGGTAGAGGAGCCCAGTCGGAAAGAGGATTACATGATCCACTTATGGATATACTATGAAGAGTGCACTATGGGTAGTTATTGTCAAAGTTCCCCACTTGACCAATGAAGCCGCAACTAAATATCAGAGGATCGCTCAGTTTCCCATAGGAATGCACACCATTCATGTCCAAGCTCATTGTGACCCAGATAGGCAGTGGTTACCAATGTCTTATAAAGTGATGGACGAGGAGTTAGAGGCTACGATTCAATATTGGCCTACAACATGGAGGGAGCTGGTTAGCATCAATGAAGTCTCAATAGGACCACCAGTAGATGCACCTGATGAACCAGCAAGAGGGGCTGACCAACAGAGTCACCATGACTCCGATGGCGAATCATCAACAGAAACCACAATTGAACTTAAGGCTCAACGAATCCTTAAGGAGATAAGGATGAAGAAACAAATGGAATAGGATGCAAGCAGTAGTACCATATCCATGCTTGAGGCACAATTACAGTGGCTTATTAAGGTCATCACTGACTCATTTGATGTTGCAACAAAAGAGATGCGGAAGTCCGCCCAGGAAGGTTTCGCTAAGGTATGCACCAAGTTAGATTATATATATAATGTTGTCTCACAAAGAGGGTTGAAAAGTGCAGCTCTGTAGGATTTTGCGTCGATTAGCACTGATCCACGGCCCAGGAATGTTCAGGTTCCCCCAACTGTAATCGACATTGGATAGGAAAATGTGAACTCCTCATTACAGCAGCTACAGAGAATCATGGAGGATATCAATAAGTTGTCCACCCAGACCTTAGTACACCTACAGTAGGTCACCAACCAGGAGTTTACCGATTGACAGAAGGACGTCAGCGACCAGTACTTGCGGTTGCACAAGGCAGAAGACATGCTACAGAAATAAGTCGAGGAATTGTGTCGAGAAAAGGAAACAGTGATAGCATCCACTGCACTGGAAATTGAGGCACTAAAGAAGACATAGGAAGAGCTAAGGATGAAGGCTGCTGAAGAAATAACATATTTGAAGAAAGAAAATGACAACCTTTTTATTGAGAAGGTGCAACTCTTCACTAGTCAAGGGTAGGTAGAAGAGGTCATTACAAATTCCTACCAGTACATACATGAAAGAATGACGGAGTTGGATGCAGTCACCAAAGCTGGAGAATTCATCGTGCAGCTCCAGCTAGACAACATCTTGTTGAATGCTATGGTTTACCCAAACACACCGTCGAATAAGGTTGCCAAATGGAAGAGTGCCATCAACGAAATAGCGGCACAGTTTGAAGCGACCAAGTAGGAGGCTAAAAATATTATGGAGGAAACGACACAATTTTGGGGTAGTATCATTCAAGATGAACAACTAGATAAAATCACAAAGCAGTTGTAGGAAGCTGAGAACCAATTGGCAACGTTGAAGACAGCACTAAGGATAATGCCACCACTCATGTCAATCACACGATCCATAGAGCTGAAGGAGATACAGTAGCGAGTTGGAAAAGCACAAGAGCGACAATGAAAATGCAATGACCAGCTCAATGATTTCCAATAAATTGGATCCCAACTTTCAATAAAATCAGTCGCTACGCTACAAGCTATGTAGGAAAAAATGAAGGAATTCAATGCCCAGATGGTGGAGCACCCATTAAAGTAGGATTTTCTTGCATGTCAAGACCTTACTGAGAAAATCAAGACAAAGGTATCAGAAATTTCTCAGCAGTATGAAGACTTCAAGATCAAAATCAACCAGTACACCATGTCCACCTGACGTGGCTCGAGGGCGAGCCACAAGACTGTGTTGGGGGCCTATTGGAAAGGGGTTGGGATAAGTTGTGCAACCTCCGTGGCTCAAGGGGGAGCCACAATACTATGTTGGGGCCCTATTGGAAAGGGGTTGGGGTAAGTTGTGCAGCATCGCGGATGTTGTGCAAGCTCAAAAGACACCACGCAAGATGAGGATAGCGCGCAAGGAAGAGGATAGACTACTTATGAATATTTTGTGTCACTTATTGTATTTTTATCACATTTTTGTGGATATTGTTCATTAGTTAGTTAGGAGTTAGTTAGAAGTTAGTTAGAAGTGGACCATGAATGTAAAGGAGCAAGCCTATAAATATAAGAAGAATTGTGAATGTAAAGATATCGATAGATCCGAAAGGAGAGATCACAGATAAGATCAAGTTGTAGACTGTAAAATATCTTTCTTGAATTTGCAGTTGATTGCACAAGGTTAATATAATGGGGAGATTGATCTGAATTATGGTCTTGTTGTTATTTTTTTATCTCTTTCATGTTTTCCTGTTGTGTAAATCCAATGATTAAGTGACTGTGTGACATGGATCTATGATGCACTGTTTACTACTTATGAATGATGTCATAGTATTAGATTTGTTTATTCCTATGATAGTTGAATGATGTGATCTGAATAATGATGCGAATGACTAGATTTGGTAGATAAACAAATGAAGTGTTGATGCCCATAGTCCTCTTCCTTTCTACAAAAACTTGGTTCTATCAGCCCTCCCTTGAACATCTCGAGTGAGACTTCATCCGCTCTACGGGTATTGCAGGATAGGGAAAAACCTGTCTGGGCCGATGCTCAGGGAGATCACGGTGAGGTGGGTGTCGACAGACTGGGAACCCCTGTTGACTAGGTTTTGTTGGTGGGATTTGCACCAATATGACCTGAAGAGATCCTACAGTGATGTGTCCTACTGCATGAACAAGAAATGATGTTAGCAGAAGCACATGCGGGAGTTGCAAGTGGACATTGCGGAGGTCGCGCTACTTCCAAGAAGGTACTCCATGGAGGGATTTGGTGGCCAACTCTCAAAGTAGATGTGGCATACTATGCAAGGACTCGCAATGTTTGTCAAAGGACTTGGAAGCCATCAAAGAGGGATTATATGCCTCTAGTACCTCAGGTGACGCTACAGCCATTTGATAAATGGGAAGTGAATTTTGTGGGACCAATCAACCCACTAGGAAATAGAACTGGTGTGTTGTATATCATTACAGTGATGGATTATTTGACGAGATGGGAGGATGTTGCACCAGTTGTAGATTGCACCACTGTGACAGAAACAAGGTACAAGGTTTTTGTTTGACAACATTGTTACTTGTTGTGGTTGTCCAAAGATATTGATGAGCGATCATTAGAGTCACTTCATTAAATGCACCATTAGTGCGCTGATAGAGGAGTTTCAGATACAGCATAAGAAGAGTACCCTCTGCAAGCAAATGGGACAGTTGAAGCATTCAATAAGGTATTGGAGCATGCGCTCATGAATATTTGCAATGCAAACCACTATGACAGGGACTTGAATATTCTGGCAGTGTTATTGGCTTATCGTACTACCTGAAAAAGGATGACAGGGCAAACACCATTCAAGTCTGTGTATGGGCAGGAGGCAGTCATGCCAATGGAGTACATTGTTCCAATTTTGCGCATTGTAGTAGTGACATGAATGGATGACGAAGGAGCATTAGAGGAATTCCTAGCTCAGTTGGTGTATCTAGAGGAATACCACTTTGTCACAGGATTTCAGCAACGCGTTGAGAAGGATCGACATAAAACTTGGCATGATCGACATATCAAGAACAAACAATTTCAACAAGGAGACCTAGAGCTGCTATATGATGGCAAGTTCTCCAAACATCCAAAAAAGTTTCAAATGCATTGGATGGTTTCTTATGTTATAAATTTCATTACTAAGGGACGCGCAATACAACTACAACATCTAGATGGTACGATGCTGCCTAATTTAGTGAACAGTAGTCGGTTGAAGCCCTACAGGATGGGCCCAGTGCTACGTGATGCTTGAGGCATTGCACAAGATGAAAAAAAAAATATTTTTGCATGATATGGTAATGGGGTGGTTGGCACGCTAGGAGAAAGTGGCCACACAAGTAGAGGTGTTAAGGCCACAGTTAGGAAACCATGTCATGACGTCTGTAGGGACACGATAGAGTCAAATCGACAGTAAATCCAACATTTAAACTAGTTATCCAATGGTTCTCTTGGATGAGATGCCCATTAATGCCGAATCTGACCATTAGATCGAGAGGATCGGTGATGGATTTAGGCAATGAATGGGTGATTTGGTCATCAGGATTAATAAATCATTCAAATGGTCGATTTGATGCTATAAATATTGGTAGGACATGGTTCAAAATAACCATTGTCAAGATTGAGTTGTCAAGTTGAGTTCCAGAGCTATAAAGGTTGAGCTACAGAGTTGAGTTGCATAGTTTTGAAGGTTGAGTTGCAGAGTTGAGTTACATAGCAGAGTAAAGTTGAGTTGTGGTATTGAGAATTTGTTGGGTGATTCAGAGGAATGCCAAGTGAGCCAATACTGGTAGAAATTTCTAGTAGGAGATATTCGCTAGTTATCGTGGTAACTATCAAGCAAGAAGTAGCTAGCATGCCAGTGGGCTCATCGTCAATCCCGAAGAACAAGAGGGGGGCTCAGTGGCCCAAGTCCCCTGTACCAAAGAAGCGATCAACAATAACTTCTGCACGGACATAGAAAGAAGCTATAGAACCAGCGGGACCATCAACATCACGAGCTGAGCACTCCCTGGTGAGGATGGGGGTTTTCACTGCAGATATCCCTGACTATGTTCTTCCATGTAAACCTGGTTCCAATTCATGCAAGATAACAAAGAACCATAGGTATCTGGTCAGGATCCCAACAATACCGCAGGGGATGGAATGCACCATGGACATTGTTCCCTGCATCATGAAGATGAAGTTCTAAGAGCACGACCTGCTAGCATCGATTGAGATCACAATGGATCCATTGGTATCAGAGACAGGAGTAGACATCGGCCCAATAATGTGCACTCTGCATGAATGCGCATTGGGATTGGAGAAGTCAGGGCTTTTAGGCCTCATCAATATCCTGCATTTCGAAAGGTTGGTGGAATCCAACGCATGTGTGAAACAATTGTTAGCATGTTTTCACGAGGGCTATCTGTGGCTAGACCAGTCGATGCCAGTCACTCAAAAATTGATTTCACAGATCACAGGGTTTCCCATGCAATGGCCCGATCCATTACAATACTTTCACGAAAAGGACAATGATAAAATACTGGTTGTGAAGCTGAAGAAGAAGTTTGGGATGCAGCACAAAAAAAGTGTGTATGTGGTGGCTACGATTAATGATCAGGCTGTGCATGTTGCAGCAAATATTCTCTCCATGAAGGTGGTAAGGAAGAACTGACCCAATCAGTGCACTTCTGGGGTCATCATGTGTGTTAAGCAGTGCTCCTAGGGCGTACAGATGAACTAGTCATTATTTATGCTAAACCAGTTAACAGAAGACGTGATAGCAATACAGGTAGGGAAGCAACCGCTCGCTTATAGCTAGTTGCTCATTTTGATCTCCCTAGTCGCTTAGATGGAGCCCGATTACTACCAGGGCATGGATGTGGAGGTTTCCAAAGTATGTAGAGGGGCCCGGTATCAGAACCTCTAGTATGTCAAGGAAGTGGAATGCTTAAAATACTGTTCAATACATTTTTGGCTATATTGGGAGGCAGTGTAGGCTACACCCATGAAGATCTTGTGCTTATCAGAATAAGTGGTTGTAAATTATCAATGGATTGTTCAGTTTGCAATGGCACTGCATGCCATTCATGTGCAGGTGAGAAGGGACCCAAACAAACAATGGTTGGCCACACTCTACAAGTTTACTGATGCAAAGCTGGATGCCATCGTGGATGACTGTCCTGTAAACTAGCAAGAACCAGTCGATGAGGATAAAGTGTCTGACATTGCGACAGGTCCACCATCCGATGCTCCAGTGGATATTGCACCCAACCAGTACAGTGAGCACAAGTCAGATGAAGCATCGACAAGAACCCCAACAGAATCAAAAACAGATCGAAGTGTAACACCCCATTTTTTACCTTGTTTGCATTAATATATATGTGTGTGTGTGTGTGTGTGTGATGTAAATAATCATGGTGTGGATCTAAAGGAAAAAGCCCCACCATTGATTTAGCATTTTTATGTTTCAACGATTAAATTTGATGACGATGGTATTTTGTGCTAGTTGACACATTATAAATTTTGGACATCATATAATATGCAATTTAAATAAAAACCCACAACCAGCTACATCTGTGCAGCAAATAATGAGATGGGGGCATGACTTCCTAAGGAAAAGGGGGGGTAATGTTTAACCTTTGGGGAAAATCCATGTGTCGAAAGAGAACACCCAAAAACATATGTTGATTCCCTCATGCATTCATGTTTTCATCTTCCCTCATGTTTTGGGGGAATGGGGACGTTTTGGTCATGCATCCTTCTTTCACCTAGGAGTTTTTCTTTCCTTGTTGTTTCCCCATGCAGTTGATTTTTTTTCTTTATTTTTATCCTTCATTCACCCATGCATTGGGGTTCTTCTTCCATCTTTTTTTTTTCTTTTTCCTCATGGGTGCATGTGCGAAGTCCAGGATCTGGGTTTTTTTCACCCAAATGATTGGCGTCGATTCTATTCTTTTCCCTATTCCATCATGTGCATGTGCGTTGTATGTTCACCTATTTGGCAGAACCATGTTTTGTTTTGTGTTGATTCATCGGTTTGGTAGAACCATGTTTTGTTATGTGTCGATTCACCGATTTTGAAGAACTGTGTGTTGCTCTGTTTTGTTCTCATGTTTGTTATCATCCTAAGCATTGTTATGCAATGGTATCCTCTATCATAGAGTGAGTGAAAGCCTGTTCTGTTGCACATGCATGTTTTTCCTTGGTCTAAATTAGTTTGGAGTGGAATTGGGTCTAAACTAGGTTGATAAACCTCGTGTAGAAAGGAACCTCACAAATAGATCTAGATAGGTTGGCTTACCTCTTTTCACACCCTGAAGAGCATTGGAAGGGAAGGCATATCTTGAGGACTGTGGAGCAAAGAAGGGGATGCTTCCTTGTGTTGGATGTGTATATTTTTCAGAAGCTAATTCTAATCTGGCATAGGTGTTGATAGCTCTATTTTTTAGCTCACTAGATTAGTATTTCAAGTTTTCCAACTCCTTGCAGCCTGATAAACCCATCTGTTAGTTGGATTGGCTGGTCCTTAATGTGAATGCTGGATTGACTGACTGCAGTCTAATAAACCCAACTCTGTTGGATTGGATGAGTTTTTTTGTACCCTTGGCTAGGTGTGAGCCTACTTGTGTTACTTATTCCTTGTGGAAATCATGCCCAGCTCGGGGGTGGTAATGCTACTGAGATATTGATGAGCACATTGGCTTATGGTTGGGTGGAACGTTACAGTGACGTAGTTGGTTGTGGAACAAAATTATTTCAAAGATAAGTATCTCTATGTTAATCTTTGAAATTTACATGTGCTTGATGAAATATGATGAGCATGTTTAATGTGTTGAATGGATGAATTGCTTGTGTTGTACAATTGCAATTTTATGCATCTATGTATGTTTTCTTTCAATGCATTTTCACATTGAGATATGGAACTTGGATGGCCGGATTGGTGATGGCCTGATTGATCAAATTTTTCTGAAAAGACTTATGTTAATAGGTCATATTTTCCTTTCCACAACTTCCTTTCTGCAGGTAGGATGCAGGATGTGGGATGTGGAAAAGTCCTTTTGTAAAATTTTATTTCCACACTTTTCCTTCTGCAGCTTCCTTTCCGCATGCGGGATGTGGGATATGCAAATGTCGTTTTGCATAATTATATCTCCACAATTTTCCTTTCTGCATGTGGGATATGGGATGCGGAATGCAAGATGCAGGATGTTGAAATGTCCTTTTGTAGAATTTGATCTCCGTAATTTTTCCTTCCACAATTTCCTTTCCGCATGCAGGATGTGGGGTGTGGAAGGCAGGATGAGGAATCAAAATTTCTATACTTTCTCGATCCCGCAACTTGGGCTTTCCGCACCATTGATTTTTGTGGGTGGATTCTCAGCTGTTGATCTATTTTCGAATGCGAAACAGATGATGATCGTCAATTTCCACTGCGATTTTTCTCCGCCATTAGATCTCCTATGAGATCTTTCTTCCTAGATCTTTGACGGGGTTAATTTATCTGTGTGTCGAAAATTGGAGAATTTATCAGACCTGAATATACAGAATCATAAAGAGTTTATGCCTCTAGATCTCTGCAAAATTTAGGAATCTGTAAAGATACACATATATGTAAATGGATTTCGAGCTGTGTTCTTGTAAAAATCAGCTCAAGATGCGATGAGTCGTTCTCCCTCTTTGGTGGACAGGAGGGGACATGACACGAAGGTTCGAGGAATCTAGAACAAAGAGGCGACAAGAGGAGGGTGAGACCAATGTCATAGCACCAATGGTAGATTCACAAGTCGACCGCATTATTACAGCAATGATAACGGCAAGTACTACAAGTGAAGTGCAATTGAATAAATAGACTAATGAAGGCTTTGGAGAGGTAAACACTTGACTGAGTTCTTTAGTTGATGAAATTTTTCAAAGGGTTCCCGAAGCAAACATTTTGTGGAAGGAAAGAGAGATAAGGACAGGGAAGAGGATCTGGAATGTAGAAATTCCGTCGTACGCAATTGAGACAAACAATGAGGATATCAATGCCTCGCTCCAGTAGTTTCAGGAGCTCTCGTTGGATATCAATGAACTATCAACTCATACATTGGTTCAATTATAGAGGGTTGTGATTCAAGAGTTGGTCAACCGAGAACATATCATCGATGATCACCTTTTGAATTCGAAAGAGCAAGAAGAAGTAGCCAAGACAAAAATTATAGATTTGAAAAATGTGCAAGACAAGCTCATCGTTGAAAAGGTGCAACTATGGGACGATAGGGCCATATTGGAGAAAGAAGTTTCCAACGTGTATCAAGAAGTCCCAATTATGGAGGAGGCCCTGGATACACCAGCCAAAGCATATAAGCTAGTCTATATCATCGCATGCTTCAAGAAAGACATCGTGTATTTGTAGTTACTGTTGAACCCAAGTATGCCACCAGAGGTAGTTGATGCATGCAAAAGAGCCATCGAAGATGTAGTAATGCAGCTTGAAGATAGGGAAAAAGAAGCTAAGGAAATTACAGATACAACCACACATTTTTGGTGAAGTATGGTCCAGGACAAGTAGTTGGAACAGCTAAACACACAACTGCAGGAAGATGAAGGTCAGTAAGATGCACTAAGGATGTCACTTCAAGAAATGAATCTAGTACTGCAGGTGACTAAAGTGGTGGAGTTGAAGGCTCTACAATAACATGTCACGAAGGCAAGGGAATGGTAACAGCATCGAACAATGAAGCTAGAAGAATTCTAGGATATTGATGAGAAACGGGTGCTTAAAGAAGTGAATTCACTCAAGACGGTGGAGGGCAATCGTGAGGAAGTCATCACCAAGATTGTGGATCATCAATCTAAGAAGGATGTTTTGGATTGCAAATACATCAGCGACAGGGTGAAGGTTCAGGTGGAATAAGTAAAGAAGTAGTACGAGGATTTCAAAATCAAGATGACAGAGTACACTGCTTCTAGCTAACGTGGCTCGAGGGAGAGCCACAATATTGTGTTGGGGGCCTGTTGGCAGACAGTTTTGGAGATAGTTAGTTGCACAACACCGAGGATGATGCATAAAGTCAAAGTTAATGCGCAAGGAAGAAGTTGACATGCAAGGAAATTTGGTTGTATTTTCTATATTTTGGTCATATTTTGTATATTTTGGTCGTTATTTTGTATATTTTGGTCCTAGTAGTTAGGAAGTTGATTTAAATGGACCACATTGTAAAAGGAACAAGCCTATAAATAGATATAGGAGTTGTAATGTTGATATACTTTTAGAGAGATCAACCTTGATAACCTTAATATAGGATCTACATCTTTTAGATATCTTTGTGAGATCTAGTGTGGGGACTTGAAGAGCGCATCTATGATCTGTTGTTGATGCAAGATATGAATTGTGAATTGTTTTGATGTGAAAGTAATATGACATGATGGGTTTGTGATGGAAACACTGTGTCTTTTGTTCTTCCTGTTTTCTTGTTTTTTGCAATTTGATGTGAATAGATAAATACTACAGTATGATGCTTATGTATGAATGATGCAATGATTTTATGTCTTAAATCATGTAATGATGATCGATATGTTTTATTTTTCTGCGATATGATTTTTTTATGTGATCTGATGAATGTTAGTATGAATATGTTCTAATGAACCAATGCTTGAATCTGTGAAGTAATGTTGCAACAGTTTAACAATAGATGCACCAAAATCCTTCTTCTTACTGTGGAAACATGGTTCTGACATTCCTCCCTTGAAAATCTTGGGTCAGACCTCATCTTCTCCATAGGTGTTGCTGGATAGGGTAAAACCTATCTGGGTTGGTGCTTAGGGAGATCACTTGATTAAGGGTGTCGACAGAAGGTGAACCCTTGTCGACGGAACTGTGTCAACAAATGGTTCTGTTGTCGGGACCATAGTGTGAAGGATAAGGAGGACATGTTGTGGCATCCAACTAGACCAAATATTCAATATTGGTTCAACCAGAAGGCTCAGGAATTCACAACAAAAGAGAATCAGAACCCTGGATTGAAAATATAATAGTGGATGGGAAGGTGTATTCTGATCTACACGAGTACTTATTTTCTGATTTCTCAGTCATCTTGTGTGAGTGGTGGGCGCAGTTGACCTATCGGAAGAAAAATTTTCAAGGAGGAAAACCAACTTGCTGGACCCCAGAATTGATCCAGTAGTTGTAGGAGGTAGATAACATAGCATTGAGGGTTGTCTAAGTGTGGCTTGACAACATATTGGAGGGATACATTATTGAGTTTGCAGTTGACATATTCAAATCTTACAATGACGTGGAGAGGGAATTCTTCAAAGGACGAAGAGGTATGTTTCTATTATCTTTGCAATTGTAAATTAATATGCTCATCTGTGAAAAAGGAATATTGAAGATGAACTCCGACGAGTAGAGCCCTAGTGTGCGGAGGCTACAGGTATCGCGAAGATGAGGCTTTGTCGTAGTAGATCCCTAGTGTGCGTAGGCTACCAATATCATGAAGTTGAGGGTTGGATGGAATGATACGGGGTAGATGGATGAGAGTTACGATGAGACTGTGAGGGAAGCTGAGAAAGGAAACGGTCTTCTATGAAGTGGAGTAAGGTTTTGGCAAGAGAAGAGACAAAGGATAGGAGAGACTCCTGTTGCAACTTAGACAAGAGGCTACAAGAGAATATCACAAGGGATGAAGCAACCCTACAATGATGAAGGAGATGACCAGGCTACGCCTGAGCCCAAGGAAAGACCAACCCAGAGCGACAACGCACCCACACCTCCATGCACTGCACCGCATTCAAGAAGATATACTATCTCAAAACTGAATTGTTCGACATGTCATCAACACTCTAATAGTAGTGGATCAGCAAAAATTTGAATAAGGCCTAGGATCACGGGCAACTATGTAAAGTTACCTCTGTTTCAGGGAAACAAGACTGAGAATCCTGAGAAATACTGCTTTCTATATGAAGCGGTCTGGACTATCAAGAAAGTCCTAGATAATGATGTCAAGAAGGGTCAGTTGGAGAAAACCTTCCAAAGTTGCGCACTGGACTGGTACATGAAGTTTACACAAGTTCCTACAGGGACTCCAGCAAAGACTCTCACTAAGATTAGAAAAGGATTGATCAAGGAGTTCAGAAATCCTAAGTCTGAAGTGCAATATTTCACGGAGCTAAAAGAGATCAAGCAATATAAAAATGAGACTATTTGGTATTTTTATCAGCAATTCAAGACACTGATGGAAAAAGTCATTTTTGGAATCAGTGATCTACAACACAAGGAGTGGTTCATCACGACATTAGTACCGCATATTAGGCTACCTTTGATGCAGCAAAATATTGTGACACAGAGCGAAGCTCTAGATATTGTGATGAAGTTGGAGGCTTCACTAGTTGGTGAGACTGGAGTTGGTATGAATTAGATTCAATCCCAATTGGTGAACTTGACGATCCAATTTCAAGACATTAATCAGGGAAGCGAGAACCATGAATAAATATGGTGTACTCGATGCCATGTGGAAGTACATCATAAGGATCAGTGCCCAGACTTCCAAAATTATCTATTATCGGGAGCTCCAAATACATTGATTCATGGCAGCATTCCATGGTGTAGTATCTGCCAAATTCATGGACATCGACATGAATATTTTGTTTTCATTGAGAGATGGTCTCGAATCCAACGAATTTGCATTGCACCTTTTCTCGATCTGTTGGGCACATTAGAAGAAATTTCAATACAAATTCCATGCCATCATGTATTAGCCAATCAAAATTCTTTAAAATTCAAAAAGGGAGCACCTCTTAAACAATTTTTTAATATAAATTTGGGGATAGGTTTCATAAAAAAACTGCTTTTTTGTTCGTACTTTCGACATATCTCCTGGTGTTTTTACTCAAATTTCGATCGGGGAAGCTCTTCTGCATACAACGAGTACCCACTTGGCATACTTTTGATGGGCCCCGCTACCCCAAAAAATAAGAAATACCTAAAAAAATGTGATGATGATGTCATCATCACGTTTGTTTAGGTATTTCTTGTTTTTTGGGGTAGCGGGGCCCGTCAAAAGTATGCCAAGTGGGTACTCTTGGATGTGGAATTTAATTCCACATCCAACGAGCTCCCTCGATCGAAATTTGAGTAAAAACACAGGGAGATATGATGAAAATACGAACAAAAAAGTAGTTTTTTATTTTCTTCCTCCAAAATTAATCAATATTATTTTATTATTTTAACTATTATTTTATTAATTTTCCTTAGGAGGCCCATTTTGAGTTGAAATTTCCTCTAATGTGAGGACAAATATTGTCGAGCATATTTTTTTCTCCAAGAGAGGACAATGGATGCATATTACATGAAGGAAGAAGACCATCGGTCGACGTAGATACCTCTACCGCAGTAGCCACCATAGGTGGTATAGCCACAACTGTAGCCACAATTTGTACCACAGCTGCAACTGCAACCATAGTTTGATCCACCACTACTGCAGTACAAGTAAATGCAGTATGCTTTGCAGCAGCCACAGTATAATCAACCGCAGTATGCACAACAGCAGTCGAAGTGCTCACAGCAACAACAGTTCAATCAACCACAATATCAGTAGCAAGGAGTATTTCATCAAGAATTTAGAGGAGGACGAGGTGGAGGCTTTAGTCAAGGAATAGGATGAGGTCATGGACCTATGCAATGTTAAAATTATGGAGTAATGAGAAATTATCAGAGATATTTCCCGAACCTACAAGTGCAATGTACTTATTGTATTGTTGCATATCACACTATTGAGGATTGTCCACAATTGATTGCGAAGTGGCAAGCAAGGAACGCTCCATGGCTGATGAACTAGAATCATAATCATAATCATAACCAGAATGCAAATTAGAATGTGAACCATCCAGTGAATCTTCTACCAAACTAGAACCAAGGACCAAGAGTTACAAAGATCTTAGCAGAACCCAGAGTGCAAGTTGCTGATGTTGCTGTCATTACTTGTGGAGGTGCGACGATAGGATATGATGGCCCAATTCCACAAATTCGATTGGCTAGAAAGAAGAAGGTGTACTTTGATTTTGACACTGAGAGGGATACATTCTTTGAAGCACGTGATGTGATAAGAAGAGATCCCAGCAAGTTTCATGTTTATGAAATGCCACCTATTTTTTATTCAACATTAGTAGTAGGACCATCGCGACAGCATGGTACCTTGCAGAATTTATTTGAATTTTTTTTGTCACTAGCAAAAGATCTCAATGCGCTCACTAATATCATGAGTCTGTTGCATCAACCAGAGAAGGGATGTAGGGAGTCTGATGTAAACTTTTTGCATAAGAAGAAAACAAGGAAAGAGATGACAATGAATATTCAAATTGGGCGTTACAAGGTATATTTATTCATTTTGTATCTAGGCTCAGATTTCCACATTATGACAAAGAAGACATGGCAGAATATGGGGATCCCACAACTAGTTTGGTCCCCGGTGCAGCTGCAACTGGCTAACCAAGATAGAGTGACACCGATTGGGAGGGTACCGCATCCAAAAGTGGAAGTTGAAGGAATGAAGACTTACATGGACTTCGATGTTATTGAGATTGTTGATGGTGGAAGCTCGTATCTTGCACTATTGGGGACTGGATGGGCCAATTAAAACTTGGCGGTGATTAATTTTAAGAAGAACATGATGACCTTTGAGAACCGCAATATTAGAGTCATAGCCCTGATGGATCCAAATGAAGTAAGAAGGTATGTTGAACCAGTTAAGGAAGAAGTTGTAGGCAGATGGGATCATGCGCACAACATATCAGAAGACTACATCCATCATACTGCTTACAGCGAGATGGGTTGACAAAGATCTAGCTCCACATCATCAAAATCTAATGATTCCTTGGAAAATTGGTAGAATCGAATGCATAAGGTATCGATTTGGAAGTGTGTCATGATTACTCAGTCACTACGATCAGTCACAATAGTTATTGTTGAGTTTCCAATATATGAGGGACTTTCTGATTTACCTAAATTTGTGGTTAATTTCAAATATAGGGTGTCAGAACCACAAAGGTTGTTGGAATTGGATGAAGGATTGAAGGCTACTCTAGAACGATGGTGGGTGACCCATAAGACTTCAATCAATGGATGGTCATTATGTTCCATGTCACGTACCCATACCCCATTATCATGCGGAATTAAAAATTTCATCAAGAACCTTCACTGTTCATTGAACACAGAGCATGGCCGTGAACAACATCTCAACATTTCCAACACTGTCACACTCACTCCCATCTTCCATAGATCAATCCAATGATATGCAAGGAAGAATATCAGAGGATATCGAACGGCAGAGAGAAAACGCAACAAAAATCAACGATCACAGGTGATCCCGCAGATAGAACTAAATTGATGGATCAAAAATCACCCGCAAAAATAAACGGTGCAGAAAGGCCCAAGTTGCGGGATAGAAAGTTACAAAAATATTGCAATAACATTTTCAGCAACTCGCATCCCGCATCGAAAATAGATCGACGGCGAGGAATCGTCCTGCGAAGATCGACGATGTGGAAAACTTAACTTGCGGGATTGGAAATATGCAAATTGCAACACTGCGATCCCGAATCCCGTAAGTGCGAAATGGTGTTTCGCATCCCGCATCCCGCAAAATCCTTAATCCCGCAAATTACACAAATGAGAATTTCTAGCAGAAAAATCAAATTTTCAATTGAATTCTTGGATCGATCTGAACATCCAGGCCGTTACCAAATTGGCCAATATACCCTGCAACTTAGTAAAATGCATTGAAGGAAAAACATACATAGATGCCTATAATTGCATTTATTGAGGGAACAATGCATAACTCAACATAGCAATATGTTCATCACATTCCATCAAGCAAATACAATGCAAGAATTACAGTTACAGAGAATTATGTGGACAAGAACACTTATATTGAAGAAAGCTTCTCCTGTAACCAACTATGTCGCTACAATATTCCACCCAACCATAGGCCAGTGTGCTCCTTAATCTCTCAGCAACACTGTCACCCCCGAGATGGGCATGATTTCCTACAGGGATAAGGGAACACTAGAAGACCCATACATAGCCAAGGATGCAATCAAACTCAGCCAAGCCAACACAGTTAGGTTTCACAGGCTATAAGGGAAAACATTCCACAGATGGGTTTCATAGGCCACTCAGCCAAGCCATCTCATATTTGGGTTTCACAGACTGTTCACAGTCAAGCCAAATTTCACCTTAAGGACTACTCAAGTAAACAGATGGATTTAACAGACTATACATAGTCAAGCCATCTCACTGCTGCATCTATCAGGCTACCCATCCAAGCCATCATTCATAGTTGAGTTTAACATACTATCCAGCAAAAGTTTACTCACAAGGTCAAGTGCAATAGACACAACCAAGCCAACATATGGGTTTAATAGGCTACCATCCAAGCCATCTTTCCAGTTGGGTTTATCAGGCTTCTAAGGAAATAGGAAGAAAGAACTGCTAAGCTAGTGAGCTCATCTATAGAGCTAAGGACACCTTCACAAGATCTATCTGGCCTAGATCCCCCTATTCCTACACACCCAACACAAGGAAGTGTCCCCTTCTCTGCTCCATAGTCCCTTAGGCTACACCTTCCCTTCTAGTGCTCTTCAGGATGTGCATGGCAGGTTCACCAACCACTCTTATCTTACTATGAGGTTCCACACTACGTTTATCAAGCACATTCTACATCTCTCCCATTCCTAAGTGTCGCACACAGTCAGAACCGAACCAGGGTTCACAACACCACAACCACAAAGAGACTCTACATCACAGGCTTACTCTGAACATGAGTACTAGGGTCTCATATGCTCTGTAGTTTAGGATAACATTGCAACACAGCAAATACCACAATTTCCAGGAAATCCATACGCGTAGAATGCAAAGGATACATACACAAAACGATCTATGTTGGTCTCCTGCCTCCACACGACGACTAGGGAGTGAAAGTGGTGAATCAATGATCGAATCCCTTTAATCAATTTCCCTGAGCCTGAACGTCCTGCAGCTCTCAAAACATGAGAGTAGGAAAAATAGGCATGAATGCATGGGTCAAGCACGACACTCCAGAACTAGGTGCTTTTCCCCATTCAAAATTTCCCATACTCTTCCCCTTCCAAGCAATAACTACCTCAACCCCTTTCTTGCATAATGAATGGTTAGGAAGAAAATAAAAGAAAGAGGGTAGTTGAATGTTCTGATGGGTTCTCCTTATGACACATGGATTTTCCCCAAATAGGTTCAAGGTTAACATTCCCACCCCCTTATCCTTAGGAAAATCAGTGCTTAGAGCATTGAACAAAATGCTACACTAGCATCGCCTCAGTGCTCCGCAAAATTGAACAAAAATGGATGTGCCAATCACATGGCATCCTCTAGCTCCCACGTAGCCTCTTCAAGACCGTAGTGCTCACATTGCACCTTTACCTGCCCTCTGGCTCGATTCCGGAACATGGTGACCTTCCTGTCGAGGATGCGTGTTGGCTCAATTTGGAACTCTCCCTTGGGTTCCACCTGAATCACATCCCAATTTATCACATGGTTAGGATCATGTACATATTTCTTAAGCAAATAAACATGAAAAACATTATGAGCTCTAGTTCTAGAAGGCAATGCAAGTCTATATGCAACTGGCCCTATTCTTTCAAGCACTTCAAACAGCCCACAATATCTAGGTGCCAACTTGGCACAACTTCCAAGCTTCAAGGAACTCTTCCTTTCCCTCACTCTGAGGTAAACATGATCCCCAATACTGAAATCTCGATTCACCCTATGCTTATTAGCATAGATTTTCTATCTGTCCTGGGATTCTTTCAGATTATTCCTAATATTTACAACCTCTTGCTCCATTTCCTTGAGAAATTCTGGACCAAGCACAATCCTATTCACTGGATTATCCCAAGTCATTGGTGTCCTACACCTTCTGCCATACAAAGCTTCATACAGACTCATCCCCAAGGATTCCTTTTTTCCATTATTATAAGAAAACTCTACCAAGTGTAAATAATCTTCCCACTTAGTTGGTTTGTCCATCACATACATGCGAAACATGTCTTCAAGCACTTGGCTAACTCTCTCTGTCTGACCATCAGTCTAAGTATGGTATGCGGTACTGAAGTTTAGCTTTGTACCCAAGTCTGCAAAAAAAAACCTTCCAAATATTGGAAGTGAACTTGACATCTTTGTCAAAGACTATTGCCTCAGGCAATCCATGCAATTTGAAAATCCCCTTCATGAAGATCTTTGCAATGTCATCAATCTTATGCATAGACTTAACTGGTATAAAATGTGTTGACTTTGTCAACTTGTCCACCACAACCATGATGGAATCATGTTGTCTCCATTCATTGGAAATCATGTAATAAAATCCATGGAAATAAATTCCCATTTCCATTCTGGAACTGGAAAAGGCTACAACAAACCTGTAGGGTGTTGATGCTCAACCTTTACCTGCTAACATTTCATGCACCTTGAAATATACTCAGCCAGGTCCCTTTTCATTCCTGTCTAGAAATACTGCTTTTTGGCTGTAGCAATTGTCTTCTGATATCTTGGGTGACCAGAATATGGAGCTTGATGGATCTCATCCATAACAACCCTCCTCATATCTACTACATTTGGAATATAAATACTGCTTTTATAAGTAATAATTCCATCTTCTTCCAACTTGTATCCCTCATACCTCTTTCAATACTTTGTTGCTTCAATTTTTCATTGACTTGCACATACAATTCATCTCTAGCAATATGATTAACAATTTACTGCCTCAAATCTGAGTGGCAAGTACTGAGAGATGCCGCATGCATTTCCTATACCTTCCTACTGAGTGCATCAGCTACCTTATTCTCTTTTCCTTTTATGTGTTTGATTTCAAAATCAAACTCACATAAAAACTTCAGCCATCTTGCTTTCCTAGAATTCAGAGTAGGTTGATCGAACAAATACTTCAGACCACAATGGTCTATCCCCTTGGATAGTTTCTGCATCATCTTCAACATCCCCTCAAAGTCATGTGATTTCTCATCCTTAGGCTTAGTCAGTAACAACGCTTTCTTACCAAAAGTTTTTTCTTTCGACTACACAGGATAATCTTCTATGCTCTCATTTTCAGCTTCTACTCTCTCATCTTCTTCATAAGTTTCTGATAACATAGGTTTGACTAAAATCTTGGCAAACATGGCCAATTCAGGCCCTAGAGCTGAAGTATAGTATTCAATCAGGACTTTATCAGATGGCTTATTAGCTGTAGAATTTTTTTAAAGATAAGCAGTAAACCTTTGAGTGAAATTATGCACTTTTTCCTTTATTTCTTTCTTTAAAGTGCATAACCCTTTCATTAGAGCTGCATGAGTTTTCTAGATTGCATATTTACTTCTGAATATTCTCTCAAATGTGTCCTAGTCTGTGATTGAATTTGCGGCCAAAGCAAAATACCATGAGGTTGTTGCTCCTTTCAGGGTATGTGGAAACAATCTGCAGACCACATCTTCATGTTCTCCAGCTCGTAGTCCTTCTATAGATAGGTAAAAACTTTGCAAATGATCATCTACCAAAATATTTTCACATGGGTCAAACTTAGGAAAAAATTTCTCAAAAGCTTGAGGCAAATCATGCAAAGAAGGTGTTAGGTTTAATGGTGACCTAGCCCTCCAAGCAGGTGGTGGATTTGGTGGGTTTGGTGGTTTATTTGCATTTACATTAGCCATGATTTTGAGTGGAGAATGACGTGGTGACTGAATAGGGGTATGAACAGGTGAATAGTAAGGTGTATCTAGGTCCAACTAATTCAGAGTTTGGACAACTTCCTGTAAGGATACTTCTACCAGTTCTTCAAAATATTCTACCAACACTGCATCTTCCAATATAGGGCAGTCTTTCATCTAATATTCTCTTCTAGGTAAGGCAGGGATAATCGATAATCCTCTGATATTCTTCACATATGCCCTAGTAATTATTCTCAAATCATCAACTACTTCCTTATCGACAGAATACATATTCTCTTTACCTTTTTCTTCCGGAGTTGGATTGGGAAACAAACTGCTTTCAGAACTATCACCGGTGGAGTAATTTCAAGAAAATGGGTTTCCTCGGCCAGCCATGCACTGGTTGCCCTCCTTCTAGCGCCACAAACTGTTGAGGCCTAGAAAATCGTAGGTAACAATAGTTAGGGATTCTCCCCAATAAACGTTCCCAACTAGCCCATTATTGTTTGGTGTGGGGAATCCGTCCATTTTACGGTCCAGCTACTGTAGGTCAAGTAACAAATTAAAGGTTTTACCAGTTACGGCCCGGTCCACCATATATATTTTAGTTTTTTGTGTTTAAGTATGATGTTCAAGTGCCTATCTAAAAATGCATATTGATAGAGATAACGACGAGCGGTCACAATATGATGTGCAAGTTCTTACCACTCGTCTTAACTCTCTCGCATCTAAATCACACAGCAAGAAAACTAAATTTAACTAACTAATATATCCCTAGGGAGCAAAATTATCAGTTATCAATGAGTAATGTATTTCCATGCATGCATTAAGAAAAATCATAGATAGCTGTTACTTATTTCAGAACACATGAACATTAATAGAAGAATGAACAACAAGATAGCTTATTGTTTATGAAAAGACTTCATTACTCACAGTGGAAATTTCATAGAATAAACTAGAGTGCATTCATAACATGAACATAGGTTCAAAGAGTTATAATAATCTCATAATTAATGGACATAAGCTGAAAATGAAATAGTTCACATTCAACATATCCATAGCACAACATTTGAAACATTCCACCAAGCTTTCTCCAACAGGAAACTTGTAATTCTTTATTGCAAAAGGAAATAATTCTTCTTTCAACATACTCTCACAAATATATATGGGGAAAATTCCTTTCTTTTATCTAACTCTCCTCTATTTATACAAAATAGAAAAACCTTCGGGATGCCCCTCGGTGACCTTTGGGCTCCCCCAACCATTCAATCCCACAATTTTGTCTTTTAGTGAGTGCTATACAATACGTTACATTAAATTAAAATTTAATAGCACTTTTATAAAGAGGGACCAGCTTGGTTGCTGATGAACTTTTCCCAAGCGTGGGCCTTTGCTTCTATCGACCTGTTGAGATCTCAGACCCTCACTTTCTCCTTCTCTTTCTTCATCTCTGCTTATTCATTTTCTTTATCTTTCTTCCTTGCTACCATTCTTCTGCTTTGTCTTTTAGACATATCCTCTTTGCAGCAGCAATCACCCTGTCATGAATAACCAAAAAATTGTATCAGTCTATTTACCTTCTCTGTATGCATTCTGTAAAATAAACTATACACATTGTTAATGCATGAAAATAAAAAATGACAAGATAAAGAAATCCTGCGAGTTTGTGTCTTGAAATCCGCTAAATCCATTGTCCAAACTAAAATCACAAGCCCGATAAAACAGACTCTTTATCTCAATCTAGGCCACATATAGACTATTTCAAAATCCTCCGATGAAACCATGAATCATAACAATGTAACCTCCAATCTAAACCCTAAACTATGCTCTTCATCTCGGAGAAAACCTAGACTCGACCAAAACCCATGAAAAAACTCCGCCATCCCATAAAATAGAGTCAAAGCACATAGAAAATGGCGGGAAAAACCCTCACCGGTGGGAAAAATACTAAGCATCAGGAGGAAAACTATTCATCGGTGAACGGAAGAACTATATGTTGAATAGTTAGTTCATTAAGGAGCCGCAATGGTGGGTAGCAGACTGACTACGGCTTTCCCGATCAAAACATCAACGATCGGAAGCTCTAAAGACTATGGATCGGCGAACCTAAAACTAAGCATCTCCGCAGTGTTGGAATTTCAACGCTGAAATCTTCCACAATGTCGGTGATATAAAGCACTAAATTCCATCGAAATCACGTATCGGAAATCGAAACCACTATTCACTAAGCACATCGGCATCGGTGAGTGGAAGGACTAACCATAATGCGTCGGCAGAATAGTTCACTAAGGAGATGCAACGGGAGAAGACATACAGACTATGGGTTCCATGGCCAACTGAAAACTTTGGCGATATGAGGTTCTAAGGACTATGTATTGGCGGCTCAAGACACAAAATACTCTGCATTATCAGTGAGACAAACGACAAGGCCTCCAAAACGGTGGCGTCGTAGAAGACTAAAACTTCGACCACTAGTCAAAAAATATTCTGATAATGAAAAATAAAAACACAGTCATCGAAAAAGAAAAATTAAAAAAGTTTGAACAATAAAGGCCACGAAATCAGCGAGGATAGAAACTGTCCATCGGCGGCATAGAGGACTAATGCCCCGATTCCTTCATCGATTTACCTCCAACAGCGATAAAACGAAACCATTGAAAAATCAAAAAATGTTAAGTGTTCAAATAAAACTAAAGATGCTCGGCTGGGTGACGATGATACTAGCTTGTTTAAGCTCCGAAATAGTGTAAATAAAATAGTTAACGAATCATCAGACTTCCAACAACAATAAATGAAATCATCGACAAATCAAAACTTTAAGTTCCACAGTCAAAAGCATTGGCAGTTTTAGATCACTCAACTTCCGAAATGAAAGAAAACAGTTGACCTCAATTCAACCTCAAAAAATTCCAAAATTGTAGAAAAGGAACAACAGAGTTCAGGAATCCAAAACAATCCCAGGCAAGATAAAATCAAAAGGAGGATCCAAAATTTTAAAAATTTGGGAAAATAGTTGCAGTTGCAACATGAAGAAAAGACAAGAAAGAGGGTAGTTGACAGTTTTGATGGGTTCTCCTCATGACACATGACTTTTCCCCAAACAAGTTCAAGGTTAACATTCCCACCCGCTCATCCTTAGGAAAATCATGCCCCCGTCTCATTATTGTTGCATTGACATAGTTGGCTGTGGTTTTTTCATTAATTTGCATATTTACATTATGTTTACAAATGTGTTTGACTTAGCATAGAAACCATAGGCATCAACCATGATCGCCTATATCTGAACATCAATTAGTGACAGGGCCTTGGCCTTGAGCTCCTTGTCATGATTTCATATAATATTTACATCACATGCATTAATGCAACGGGGTTAAAACCAGGGTGTTACATTGCAGGTTGATGGAGGTTTGCTTCAATGAAATAGAACAATACCAGGCTAAGAAGTATGATGGGTGTAATGACCCTAATGATCATTTGATTGCAAGTCAAACCATGTGGGTATCGCAATCGGAGGAATAGTGGGTACATTCTTTTGTGCACACATTGGATGAAACTACATGACAATGGTATGTATCAGCTGAACTTCGCAGAGAGATTACAACATGGGAATAGTTTTCATTTTGTTTCAATCACACCTTCGGTTTTGCGGATGTTGATCTAGTGATTCATAGTGTGCTACAACATAACCTCAGTTGATAATTTGGGAGGGCTGTTGGGTGATTCCAGTGCTTGCACCCAGAAAACTCTTCATAAGACGCCAAGTAACCATCCTTTGATATTCAATGGTTGGATCTGGGCCCTAATCATCCTAGACTCTCCTTTGTAAGGTTTATCTTTTATCTAGTGTATTTTTGTTACTTAGGAAATTTTTAGTGTGTGTTGTTTGGTTTGTTTGTGTTTAGTTGGAATTTAGGTGTGTGAGTTATATTCTTAGTTGTGGAGGACCATCCTATCCATAGGTATAGAAGGTTGAAAAAACTTCTTCCATATTTTAGAATGGAGCCTCCACTGCCACCTCAGAGGTGGAGACCTTACACAGATGGTTCTTTCAAACCAACCGATGTTAGCAAAGTTACAGGTGAACCAAAACTTAGACTTAATCAGGAAGAAACCCCATCAGTGTAGATAGAATACTTGTGGGCTGACGAGTTTGGAAGGAATTGTAATACACCTCTAACTGACTTGAACGATCCTGTGATAGTCCAAGTACTTCCTTTCATTTCACCTATTTCTAGTGTTTCTTTGAGCCCAGATATGTCTAATATAAGAGAAGGTATGTCTAACCCTACCTCATCCATGTTGGGTGTTGGAGTCTCACCTCCCTAGGTAATTGTCCCAATACCTAGTGCTACTACACCTCTTTCTCCAAGTGCTCGAGTGGTCAATCCCTCGGTCCCTTCTAATGTTATTGGTCAATCTAGTGGGGTGGTCACTGGGATTCCCAGTGTACCTTTTACTTCTCCATTTATGAAAAGTGCTCAAAGTGGTATAAATAGGTCCACTTCGTTTGTCCAGGCTTTTCTGTGGAAAGGAATACATATCCCTCCATATAAACCTTATGTAGGCCCATCACCTACCTATGTGGGTATGTTGTCTAGGAACCCAAGTACCTTCATAGGTTACAACTTCCATACCTCTAGTCAGTGTTTGGTTGCCCCTTTTGAGATCTCTCCCTTTTCACTTTTTAGTGGGGGAATCTCTGCTCCTACTTTTCAAACTCTAGTTTCGGCTGGAGCAGGTCAAAACCCTTATCACACATCACAAGTCAGCAATCCTTGGACTTTCAGGTGGACCCTATTTTAGAATAGTGCTACAACATGAAATCAAGTAGCTGGGGGCAACCTCACCTTTTGTTTTGAGATCCCTAGGGTAGGTAGTTCCACACCCCAGACTCCTCGGTTTCAAAACCTGACTAGGCCTAAACTTCCTTTCCTGAAAATGTTAAAATTTCTAGATTTGTCCAAACTAATTAATGACCCCATGTGTCACAATGTGGAATAGCCTCCTGCACCCATCAAACTTCCATCAAACATTGAAAAGTTTGAAGGGAAAACTACTGAGGATCTAGGTGCTCACATTACCACATTTCACCTTTGGTGCTCTTCCAACTCACTAAACGATGACTTAGTTCAGTTGAGGATTTTTCAGAGAATTTTAACCCATGTGGAAACTAAATGGTACATAGAAATTTCATCTGTTGCATCTCATAGTTTCCTATATTTAGCAACTGTGTTCCTAAATCACTTTCAACTTCCTGTCCGGCATGATGTCGGTACATACTTATTGTCAACATTTCGATAGAACATGACCACACATATATCTTATCATATTCAAGAGTGGAGAAGAAGAAAGAGGCTTATTAAATACACCATACCTCACTAGTTCTTGTTAGATTGGCTCTTGAAATATATATTGCCTTATATTTCTAAAGACATGTCCACATCGGGGGTTACCATGGAGGAAAAGGCAATACTTAGGTCCCAACAGTTAGATATGATATATGCCCAGTATGGGATTTTAAATGAAATTATCCCTAAGGTTTCGAGGTCTACAAATGACCAGGATAAACCCAAGCCTAGACCCCATGACAATGGTGTGGTTGGTTTAGTTAGTACTCCCACTATAAAATCACTAGACAAGCAACTCCATGAGATTTCAGTGAAACAATCTACAGCGGTGTTCATCCCAGAGTTGTTATCCTTTTTGGCGGATAAATTACTCATTTAACCACATATTTTATTATATTTTGTATATTTTATGACACATGGATCATTATTCAACCTCAAGTATGAGTGTTTTTAAATTTTATATAAAATTATTATTTTACTATCATTTTTTATGGTTTTATTAATTAAAAATAACATTATTAAAAATCATTTGATGTATTAATTGGTTTGTATAATTGTTTGCATATTTTATAATTCTTTTGGGCCAAGTTAATATGCAAAACACATTCATCCTGCTTTTCGCATAGCATGTCCAGCTCGGCGTCCAGCTTGTCATTCATCCCATTGCATGAAATTCGTTGGTTGTCTTCCAGATGTCAAAATTTGTTGCTATAGACTCTAGTCCTAAAGCACGCTAGCAAATAGACACTTCATTTGCTAGATCGATGCCCAGCGTATCCAGCTCATGTCCCAGCCTTCCATTCAGCACTCCATCCAGATCTCCCATCAGACTGCGCATTGCTGAGAATTAATTTTTGGAATTTAAAACATGAAACAGTTGAAAACAGCTTTGTCGTCCATGTGCCCAGGTGATAACATGATCATCAGTCTAGAAGGATCACTCATATCCTCCTCTACTTGACTCCAAACTACCACCAGTCTACACATTTAAAGAATAAAACGACTTGCATTCTAGAAGACCCACTGTGTACACTGCTCTAGCTTGCCACCATTCCCCATTCACGCTGAAGAAGGAGTCATGCACCACCTCTATAGATCGTTTTCACTGGAGAAGGAACCTATGTGTATGATGTCCAGTGAAAAGAACCAAACTTGTGCTGAAGAAGGGAGATGCTTATGTGTTGTCCTAGGATCAGTTAAATGCCATTACAGTCAACTAAATTTAGAGAGCAGTCGACCACTAAAGGGTCGACTTGCTCATCCCTATAAATAATTATATAAAGTAGCCTCTGTGAGAGAGCTTAGTTAGCTAGAAAATTAGTTAATTAGCAGAGTTAGCAGAAGAGTTCTTGCTGTGATTTACTCTTGAACTTTGTATTTTTGTTCCACCATCTGAATAAAGGGTTGTATGCATTGTTGTTGAAGATTGCGTTTAAGTAGAAGTCAGCCAAGCCTCACCCCTAATTGCTGAGAGGGCCCCTCATCAACTAAAGGTTCATTTTCTTTGTTTAACTTAGTTTCTTTTTCATTTTAGTTAGTCTAGTTTAATTTCTAGTTTGCTTCCATTAGATTATAGTAAATGTTATTCTATTTGTTTTATGTAATACATTAACTGATTTTTATTTCGAAGTTAATTATTTAGATGCACACATAGCTTGCTTTCAGTAATTTTGTTTCCAATTATTTCATTTCCAGCATTACTTTCAGTATTTGTTTTCAAGAATATAGAATAAGTTGTTTTTATGAATTTAGAATAGATTCAATTCTGTTATTTCTTTACCTGTTTTGAATTTATGCAAGTTAATTTCTAGTTTATTCATTAGTTTAATATGCAATGATTCTTTTTGTTCATGAATTACTTTAAGGTTAATTTGTTGTTAAATAGGTTTATTTACTGTTCTGATGCATTAGAATTACATCTGCATGGCTTCAACTGAAGATTAGTTCATTTAGGTTATTTTTTACCATTTTAACTATGCAGACTGTCATTCGGACAGCCTGTTTAGTCTGTTATTCAGCCACCCTTTCAGAACCACAGTTCAATATGTCATTCAGCCTTTAGTTCTGTTTTTAGTGTTTTTTATGTGTTTTAAGATTTTTTTTAGTTTTGTTTTGTGAATGTCTGAATTATTTTTTGATTGTAATAGTTAGATGATAATTTTGTTTAACATTAAAATTAAAGTTTAGTTGTTTTAAATTATTTATTAAAGTTTTATCATTTTCCTTACTTCTTTTACTTTGAGTGAAGCTTAAGTTATTCTTCAGTTTTATTTCTGATTTTGTTTTATTGTTGTATGGTTTTGTGTTTATTCCTTTTGAATTGATTTGTTTGTTTGTATGCAAAATTTAAGGCTATATGTGTTTTCCTCAGTATGTTCTTAGGTTGTCTCTCTTGTGTTGTATTATTGTTGAAAGAACTTGTAGGATAGAACCTAAAGATATTTCTTTTATTAAGTTTTCTACTTGCTTTTTTTTAAATTTGTTTATTAAGTTTTCTACTTGCTACTTTTATTAAGTTTTCTAGTTGCTTATACGTTAAGTTTTCCTTGTACCCTAGTTTCCAATTTGAATAGTCAATTGTTGATTGTATTTCAGTTTAAAACTTATTATCAATTGTTTAGTTTATTTTAGTTTAAATACTTTAATATTTTCATTTTAGGAGTTTGACTCAGTTTTTCATTTTGAAATATCTTTCGATCTTTTGTTTGTTAAAATATTTACACGGCACCCTCTACCTTCACATATATTTTGTGTCAACTCTAAGCTTGCCAACCCCGGTTGATAATTAAAGAATAGGTGGATTAATTTAGACAATAAAAAACCCAACACTTTTGGTGTCATTGTCGGGGAGTTGTTCTGTAAGGTAGAATAGAATTATTTATGAAGTTTAGTCATAGGTTGGCAGTGGGGGAGCAGTAAGATGAGAGGTAAGAACCTGCGCATCTGTTATAACAGGCACCCCCAAATCCAACAACAGTAATAACATAGGTTTTCTTTAGTTTAAAACTCTTTCATGAGTAGAATTAGATATCCTCAAGGTATATTTGTCAATACCGCAAAACTTACTGAAGTCTCTACTAACTACCGTAGGGGACGCAATTCCCCAACTACTAGCTCACCAGAAAGGCATCGAAAGATGCCTATAGGAAGTACTTCTACACTGAAACCTAAAGAAACCCCCTTAGAAGATCTTACTGGAGAAGCCATAGAAGGAGAAGGAACCTTGGAAGAAGGTCCTAATGACCTTGTTCCAAAGGAAGTTCAAGAATATCAGCCATTAGAAACCCCTAGCCCTCCACTAGTTCCAAATCCAATTAACACAACTTTTTCACTAGTAGGAGATTCGAATTTTGTTGACTTTGTTGATCTTTTTCAAGTAAAATCTCTCTTTGTAACCTCAGTAGATCCAATTATTTCACAAATTAAAACTTCTACAATAGAGCCTACTATCCCTCTAGGATTCAATAAAAACATGATTGGTCAAAGAAAGATCTCTCCCGAAAAAGAATGTTGGGACGCCCCATTATCACCTTGAAAGGAGCCTCCTAGGTATATTTATGTTAAGAATCTAGCTTATATGGAAATACGGGGAGAAAATAAAGATCATGATGAAGTTAGAAATGAAGAATGAGAAGGGGAAAATCGAATCGAGGCTACCTTTGGGTTCCCTATCTTAGATACAATGCAGGATGTAACTATGAAAAACATCCCTCCTTCCTCCTTTCCTACTTTCTATGGAAAAAGTAATGAGGACCTGGACACATTCCTGTTCGAGTTTGATATCCTTTGTAGGAGTTACAATTATCTACAATATGCTCACAAACTAAAACTCTTTCCCGCTACACTCAAGGATTCCGCCTTGAGATGGTTCATGGGATTAGAAGAAGCCACTATCAGGACTGGGGATGATATGGAAACCTCATTCTTATGAAAATATCAAGAATACTGCAAACCTAAGGACTCTCGACATGATATATTCAAGATACAACAACTTGAAGATGAGATCCTGGAGGATTATCTCGAGAGGTTCATTTATACATTACATAAGTCTAAATATAATGACCTCTGAGAAGATGCAGTACGTACACTTTTCCTTAAGGTAATCTCCGAGGACTTGTTAGAAGGCCTTAATCTCATGGCAGCTGGCAATATTTCCCATAAAAAATTTGCGTAGATCGGTGAGATGTGTAAAAATTATTCTAGGAGTAGGGGGAAAGTTGCAAAAAATATTCGAGAACCTTTTAGTAGAAATATAAGAGGAAATGTTCCTATTTTAGGAGGAATTAGAAGAGTAGAGATAGGAAACCTCTTGGAGAATTTTAAGACTAATATCTTAGGAGAAATGGGTTCCCAACTAGATGCTTTACAAGCCAAGAATATGCAGGATGAAGAACGAGCAGCAATGAGTATTTTTTGTCCAAGATGTAGAACTAAACATCCCCAAAGGGAACGACCATTAAACAACATCTCTATATGTCACATCTGTACATAAGAGCATCCAACAAATAACTTCCCATCCTTTCCCGGTTTTCAAGCCATCTATAAGAGTGGGGATGTAGCTGAAACATCTAGGAGACCTCCTTGGAAACCTACAGATTAACCAGCATATCCAAACTTTCCACCACAACCTCCACTCTATTATCCTCCATATCAACCACCTCAACAATGGAACAATTCTAGCTAGAAGAATTGGCCACCTCAGTATCCTCCTCCTCAATTTCCACAATAGAAATATTTGTTAGAAGGATGGAGAGGACAACCATATCCTCAGCCACAATCTATCCCTGCACCTAATCATCTTTATCCTCAGAATCAAACAAATTTCCAGCAAATGCTGCCTATATTTGTACCTCCAGTTCCTTTTATCACGCACCAACCTCATCACTTTCAGAATGAAAATCCTCCTTGACTGACATTATTACCTACACAACCAATACCTAACCCTAATAATAAACCAATTCAAGCTCTTAACAACATCGAGTTGCAAAATCTTCGCTCATACCTTATCTCGACTATACCTGTACATGAAATTCAATTACGATCAGGAAGAGTTGTAAATAATAAACCCAAGTCATCAGTCATCATTCAGGAACCAAATAATGAAGAAGAAGATTCAAGTGAACCCGTGAATGATGCTATCTTGGAGGATGTGAACATTACAAAGGTTTTAGTACACACCCATCCTCCACAAGAAACTATTCAGGAGCACAGAATTCCTCCATTTCCAGAAATATTAATAATAGAAAAACCTATAGTTCATCCAGAGTATAAAATTTTGAATGAATTAAAGAACATTTGTATTAAAATCCCTCTATTACAAGCTATTAAAGATATACCAATCTATAGTAAGGTAATAAAAGAGCTCTGTATTAAACACCCAGGAAAGAAGAAAAAGGACCCTATTACAATTCATTTTATAGGAGAAACGCTTGAATGTATGATGGGTCAGTCCTGGATTGCAAAATATACAAATCCAGGAGCCCTAGTAGTAACTATAATTATAAACAACACCGCCATAGAGAATACATTAATCGATTTAGGGTCCGCTATTAACATGATGACCACCGCAGTTTTAGAAGTTTTACAGTTAGGACAATTTCTTTGACCTACCCCTTCCATCCTAGAACTAGCAGACCGCACTACGGTAAAACCTGCTAGAGTCCGGGATGACATTGTTGTATCAGTAGCTTCATGGGAATACCCTGTCAACTTTATGGTCATAGAATCAAAGAATCATTCTAAAGGACATCCTATTATCTTGGGAAGACCATGGTTAGCTACTGCAAATGCTTTTATATGATGTAGGGATGGAGAGATGACTATTTCCAATGGGTTGTCTACACAAATACTTATTTTATACCCCTTACCACAACCAATAACTGAAAATTCATGGTGGTTAAATTATGCTTTTGGGGATGAAGACTTTGATGATATCTCCCTTCCTAGTGATTTTTCTTTAGCACTTTAGGAGCAGACCACTGAGAATGTATTAAACCAATTTGTCTCTTCAACAACCTGTACAGATTTCCCTCAGTCCTTTGCTCAACTCGATCAGATTTTTGGAGATGAGTTTCAAGAGAATATGGCTCTCTCAATGTTTACAGAAACACCTTGTGTCTTCACAATTGAAGAGAATACAATACCATATACCATACCTTATGAGGTTGGCCCTGAAAAATTCTTACATATAAACACCGGATTAAGTGAAAACCAACAAGCACAACTACTTAAAGTTCTTAAGAAACAAGATGGAGCATTTGCATGGGAATACACCGATATGAAGGGTATGGCACCCTGATACCTGTATTCACCATATTTATATGGATCCAAGCATGTCACCTGTAAAGAAGCCACAGAGGAGGATGAATCCTGCTTTAAAGGATATAGTAAAAGAATAATTACAAAAACTTCTCACTACTGGTTTCATCTATCCTATTTCCAACAGTAAATGGGTATCTCCTTTAGTAGTAGTTCCAAATAAAGTTATAGGGAAATGGTGTATTTTTGTTGATTTTAGAGAGTTAAACAAAGATACACTTAAAGACTACTTTCCTTTACCTTTTATCAATCAAGTATTAGATACTCTGTCGGGTAAACGGTATTTTTCCTTTCTTTACGGGTATAATGGTTACAACCAGATTTTAATAGCACCAGAAGATCAAGACAAAACCACTTTTACATGCCCTTGGGGGACATATGCTTATCGAGTTTTGCCATTTGGCTTATGTAATGCACCTGACACTTTCACGCGGGCAATCTTAGGAATCTTTTCCGATCTTATACCTGACTGTGTGGAGGTATACATGGATGACTTTACACCCTATGGCAATAATTTTGAAGAATCCCTTGACAACCTCGAAAAGGTATTGATCCGATGTCAAGAAACGAATTTATCCCTTAGTCATGAAAAATGTAAAATGTTATTGACAGAAGGTATAGTTTTGGGACACCATGTTTCTTCCCAATGAATTAAAGTAGACCCTGCAAAGATTGAAGCAATTGTTGGCCTTCCCTCTCCCAAAACTCAGAAAGAGGTAAGAAGCTTCCCTGGTCATGCAGGCTATTACCACCGCTTTATTGAAAATTTTACTAAAATAGCTACACCAATGTTCAAGTTACTTACAAAGGACTCAGAATTCCAATGGACAGAATCTTGTCAAAATGCTTTTGAAATCTTAAAAGTTAAACTATCGGTGGCACCAATACTTAGGGGTCCTGATTGGTCCCTCCCTTTTCACATATCTACTGATGTCTCTGATACGGCCATAGGAGGAGTCCTCGACCAAAAAGAAGGACAAGCACTTTATGTCATCTATTTTATTAGCAAAAATTTGACCCCTGCTAAATTAAATTATTCTGTTACTGAAAAAGAATTTTTGGCAGTAGTTTATTCTATTAATAAATTTCATCATTATATCATAGGTTATGAATCTTTGTGCATACCGATCACTCTTTCATTAGATTTCTAATGAATAAACCAATTACCAATGGTAGATTGACAGGGTGGCTTCTTTTATTGCAAGAATTTAACATTACCGTCATTGACTGACCTGGTAAAGAAAATCTCATAGCATATTTCCTTTCCTAGATTCAACATGAAGACGGTACTAAACCAGTTGACGACACTTTTCCTGATGAATATCTATTTTATGTATCTGTTCAAACCCCTTGGTTTGCGGATATTTCCAATTATCTAGCAACTGGTAAAATACCAAGCCATTTGTTTCCGCATGAGAAGCGTCGTATTATAGTTCATATTTCTCAGTATTCTTGGGTTGATAACGATCTCTTCCACACTGGTCCCAATCTTATTATTCGATGATGTGTGCGGGAGGATGAAATGACAGACATCCTCCATGCATGCCATGACGGACCATGTGGAGGACATTTTTCTGATAAGAGGACAACATATAAAGTCTTACATTCTAGTTATTATTGGCCAAGCATTTTTAAGGATGCGGAAAATATGTTAAAGGATGCAATAGTTGCCAAAGAATGTATAGACCTACGTCATCTGATCAAATGCCTTTACAACCCCAAGTTATGATTGAACCTTTTGAGAAATGGGCTCTTGATTTTGTAGGACCAATTTCTCCCATGTCTCGTAAAAATAAATATATCTTAGTCTGTACGAACTGTGTCACCAAGTGGGTAGAAGCTAAAGATTTATTTAGAGCCACAAAGAAATCAGTGGTAAAATTTATATATGAAGAAATATTCACCCAGTTTGGTGTACTTAAAGAAATTGTCACATATCAAGGTACTTATTTTACTTCTAAATTAATGAAAGAACTTACTATGAAATATGGCATCTGACATTGCAAATATTCACCTTACCACCCTCAGGCTAATGGTCAGATACAATCAACAAATAAAGTATTAGAAGTTATTTTAACTAAGACCATTCACTTACATCATAATGATTGGGCAGATAGACTCCCCGAGGCTTTATGGGCCTATAGGATAACATGGAGAAACACTACCGAACATACCCCCTATGAGTTAGTGTATGGAAAACAAGTCCTTTTACCTATTGAATTTCAAGTTAAAACTTTTCGTATGGCAGCACAATTAGGCATGAATTTGGATGAATAATAGAAACAATGAATATTGCAGATCAATGAGTTAGACGAAATTAGACAAGATGCACTTCAAAGAACAATGTTAATACAAAATCAACGAAAAACATGGCATGATAAATTTATTAAGCAAAAGCAGTTTAATAATGGAGATTGGGAACTACTATTCGATTCACGGCTTAAATATTTTAAAGGGAAATTTTTAATTAACTACCCGTTGGATGGGTCCATACAAAGTAGTTACAACTTTTGAAAATGGATCAGTAAAAATTAAAACAATTGATGGCTCAAAAATTTCCTTTGTAGTAAATGGACATAGACTTAGGCTCTATCACCAACCGACATCTAAACAGGATTTCATACAAAATGTTTTGCAGCAAAATGAAATGGAATTAGTTGAAGGGGAAGCTATTCCTCCTCCTCCTTATCCTTGAAAAAAAATGTGGGTTATTATCACTTGTATATATATGTAAATATGTGCTTGTTTCTTTGAATAAATAAGAGTTGTTTCTAATAGGTTGTTTACACATGACTCTTTTTCTTTTATGTCTTTATGAATAAATTGAATCATCTAACAAGTGGTTTTTCAGTTTGATTACATATATATTATCTCCATGAGTAGCTAATAGAATATTACTTGGATAAGGAAAGTATGCTAAATACCCATCAATTATTTTAATCTTTTTGGGGTTCTTTCAAAATTTGCAGCTTATACGGATAAATTTTTATATCCTTTGTATATCATACTTAACAAATTCTGTTACGATTCATATAGTTCTTGGTGTTTTGATTCAGACATGTATATTTTTTATTTATTCTTTTAAACAATTGCTTGATAAGACCCACTTTCATTATCATATTTTTCACATCCTCATTTTTACCTATGGATTACTAGTTCGTCCTATACTTGTTATCAAAACTTGTCTCTTGAGTATTTTGGTGATAACTCGAAAGTAAGTGGAATTTTTATCTATGGGGAACATTACTTTATTTTATAAAGAAGAATGACTGTTAGCTAGGTTAAAGAACAACTTTCATTTATTCTCTTTTGACATGTTTTATGAGTCTGGCCATTATGAAATTACTTATAACTTTATTTTGAAAAAAATTGAATTATGTGTTTAGGAGGACTTAACACGCTCTAGTACCAATCGGCTTCCATATATTTAATATCATTATACAAGGAAAACCCGTCGAGGTACTGAATAGGCCTGCTGGAATCGGGTCAATGTAAAAACCTTATGATAGGAAGCTCAATAAATGCAAGTAAACCCATCGGGGTACTGAACAGGATTGCTGGCAGTAGGGCTATGCTTGCATGGTACCAAGATAAACCCATCGGGGTACTGAACAGGCCTGTTGGCAGTCAGGAAATATCTGGTAAATGAGATATGGTTAATACACCACTATGCACATAGTTCATAAAATAATGATAATGTATGAAAAAAAATTAAAAAATTATGTCATGGCCAATTGTTTATAATGTCATTTGAGAATGGCTCTAAGTTGACTTTGCCCTGTTCACCTAGTTCTGCATATATCTAAGATGTCATTATCTTAGAAATGGGACCCATAGCTGTAAATCTCACACACTCCAGGGTACACTTAAAATACTTAACGATGATAGGATATCTTTACAATGAGGCATGGATGGCTAGTTTTTCCCTATGGTTTTCTTTTAATTATATTATTCTCATTTTACATGGTCTTTTCTAAGCACTGTTTTATTTTTCATGATATACATTTCTGAACCATTTCCATTTACTAGTTAGTTTCCTTACAACAAATTAACAGCATGCTAGCATTCTTTCTATTTTTTTGGAACAATCATTTCTTCTCTCTGTATGGCTTGAGGACACGCCATCTCTTTCGTGTGGGGGAAGATAAGATGGATTTGATTTGAAACATTAGATTATTTTTATTTTTGATAAATCTATTTATCTCTAACAAATGATAAGTATTTTCAGGAATGTAAACAGTGGAATTTGGTTATAGCTTGAAGCATATTTTACAGCAAAATTCAATATGTTCTTACCATATGAAGAATCGAATGAAGGAAAATGAAATATCAAATAAGCGATCTGAGAAAAATGGTGATATTATAGTACTTATGATTAAATTTGCTAACTACATTTTGTTTTTGGGAAAAAAGTTTTTATTTCCATTTCACTGTTAATAATTATATTCTCTTACCCAATTATGCATGAAAATTATCAATGCAAATTATGTTTTTATGTTATTTATTCAACCTGCCCAAAGTTTTACTTTGGACATGGTTGAATTAATTTTAAGACTTTATAAATGATAAAATTATTTTGAACCTAAGAATGTTGAAAACTCAATGAAGTCATTCTTAAGTTTCATACAATATGTGACATGAAAGATATGTTATTTTTAAGTTATAGGTTAATAGAGTGAAGTTTAAATTACCTTCTTCATCTGCCAAGTTGAAGGCAGCTGCTAGTTTGCCTTCTTCCTAAATTATTTTTTTTCCTTTTTGCTCAGTGGGACCTGGCATTTCTCCGATTTGGGGGAATGTTGATCCTAGATTTGTTATCATTTTTTGCAGATAAACTACTCATTTAACGACATATTTTATTATCTTTTGTATATTTTATGGCACGCGGATCATTATTCAACCTCATGTATGAGTGTTTTTAAAGTTTATATAAAATTATTTTATTTATCATTTTTTATGGTTTTATTAATTAAAAATAACATTATTAAGACTCATTTGATGTATTAATTAGTTTGTATAATTGTTTGCATATTTTATAATCCTTTTGGGCCAAGTTAATATGCAAAACGCATTCAGCTTGCTTTTCGCACAGCATGTCCAGCTCAGCGTCCAGTTCGTCATTCAGCCCGTTGCGTGAAACTCGCTGGTGGTTTTCCAGATGTCGAAATTTTTTGCTGTAGACTCCAGTCCTAAAGCACACCAGTAGATAGACACTCCATTCTCCCTAGATCGATGCCCAGCATATCCAGCTCACATCCTAGCCTTTCGTTCAGCACTCCATCTAGATCGCCCATCAAACTACGCACTGTTGAGAATTAATTTCGGGCATTTAAAGCATGAAACAGCTGGAAACCTCTTTTTCATCCATGTGCCCAGGTGATAGAAAGATCATGAGTCTAGAAGGATCACTCGTGGCCTCCTCTACTTAAATCCAAACTACCACCAGTCTGCACGTTTAAAGAATAGAACGAACTACGTTCTAGAAGACCCACCGTGTATGCTACCCTAGCTCGCCACCATTCCTCATTCACGGTGAAGAAGGAGTCGTGCGCCACCTCAGCAGATCGTTTGTGCTGGAGAAGGAACCTGTGTGTATGTTGTCCAGTGAAAAGAACCAGACTTGCGTTGAAGAAGGGAGATGCTTATGCGTTTTCCTGAGATCAGTTAAATGCCATTATATTCGACTAAATTTAGAGAGTAGTCAACCACTAAAGGGTCGACTTGCTCATTCGTGTAAATCATTATATAAAGTAGCCTCTGTGAGAGAGCTCAGTTATCTAGAAAATTAGTTAATTAACAGAGTTAGGAGAAGAGTCTTGTTGTGATTTACTCTTGAACTTTGTATTTCTATTCCACCATCTGAATAAAGAGTTATATGCATTGCTGTTGAAGATTGTGTTTAAGTAGAAGTTAGCTAGGAATCACCCCTGATTGCTGAGAGGGCCCCTCATCAACCAAAGGTTCATTTTTTTTGTTTAGCTTAGTTTCTTTTCTATTTTAGTTAGTCTAGTTTAATTTCTAGTTTGCTTCCATTAGATTATAGTAAATGCTATTCTATTTGTTTTATGTAATACATTAACTTAGTTTTATTTTGAAGTTAATTAGTTAGATGCACGCATAGTTTGCTTTTAGTTATTTTCTTTCAGTCATTTTGTTTCCAATTATTTCATTTCCAGCATTACTTTCAGTATTTGTTTTCAAGAATATAGAATAAGTTGTTTTTATGAATTTAGAATAGATCCAATTCTGTTATTTCTTTTCCTGTTTTGAATTTATGCAGGTTAATTTCCAATTTATTCATTAGTTTAATATGTAATGATTCCTTTTGTTCATGAATTAGTTTAAGGTTAATTTGTTGTTAAATAGGTTTATTTACTGTTCTGATGCATTAGAATTACATCTGGATGGCTTCAGGTGAAGATTAGTTCATTTAGGTTAGTTTTTACCATTTTAAATGTGCAAACTGTCATTTGGATAGCCTGTTCAGTTTATTATTCAGCCACCCTTTCAGACCCACAGTTCAGTCTATCATTCAGCCTTTAGTTATGTTTTTAATGTTTTTAATGTGTTTTAAGATTGTTTTTAGTTTTGTTTTGTGAATGTCTGAATTATGTTTTGATTGTAATAGTTAGATGATAGTTTTTTTTAACATTAAAATTAAAGTTTAGCTGTTTTAAATTATTTATTAAAGTTTTATCATTTTCCTTACTTCTTTTGCTTTGAGTGAAGTTTAAGTTATTCTTAAGTTTTGTTTCTGAATTTGTTTTATTCTTGTATGGTTTTGTGTTTATTCCTTTTGAATTGATTTGTTTGCTTGTATGCAAAATTTAAGGTTATATGTGTTTTCCTCAGTATGTTTTTAGGTTGTCTCTCTTATGTTGTATTATTGTTGAAAGAACTTGTAGGATAAAACCTAAATATATTTATTTTATTGAGTTTTCTACTTGATTCTTTTTTTTTTTAAATATTAAATTTTCTACTTTCTTCTTTTATTAAGTTTTCTAGTTTCTTATAAGTTAAATTTTCATTGTACCCTAGTTTCCCATTTGAATAGTCAATTGATGATTGTATTTTAGTTTAAAACTTATTTTCAATTGTTTAGTTTATTTTAGTTTAAATACTTTAATAATTTCATTTTAGGAGTTTGACTCAGCTTTTTTTTTTGAAATATCTTTCGATCTTTTGTTCGTTAAAATATTTACATGGCACCCTCTACCTTCGCATATATTTTGTGTCAACTCTAAGCTTACCAACCCCGGTTGATAATTAAAGAATAGGTGGATTAATTTAGAAAATAAAACACCCAACAAATGGAGGCAGCTAAGGTTTCCACCTCCTCACCACAAACTACTAATGTTTATTATGCACAGTCTTCCCAAAAGGGAAATTAGAAGCCCAGTGGGAAAGAGAAGATTCTAAATAAGGGTGAGGGTAATCAAAACAAACAAAATTCCACAAACAATGCTGATGGGAGAAACAAAGAAAAGAATAAGATTAAGTATCCTTGTCATTTTTTCCAAGGAGACCATCTTACTTATCAATGCCCCTTAATGGAATAAGCACAGAAGCTGCACAAAACTCAACAATCAACTGTCCCGAAGGATCCTTTTCCCCAAGGACAGAATGCGGATTCTATTTCGAAAGATGTCAGGGGCACATCTAGTGCTCCTACTGATCACAATTAGATCGACATGGTTCGATCCAGTACTTCCCTTCAAACAAGAAACAAAAATTACGAATCAGAGGCTCAGGATAAGGGAAATTCTACTGTTGAAACTCTAGCTCCTCTCACCATTGAGAAACCAGCTTAACCAATGCCCAAGATACCGAAAGGTGTCTTCAAGAAAACATCTCACAACCCTAATGCTAGGGTTTCTTCTAAATACTCTGTGGTTGAATACTTAGCTCAAACCCCTTATGCGATGTCGACATTGGAGGTGTTACAGAGTTGTCCTTCTCAAAGGGATGCACTCTTGGCAGCAATAGGTAGCATGGACTCATGGATCCTGCTGGAAAAATTTGATCTTTCTGATGTTAAAATATACCTGCCATACCATGTGGCCTTGTCAATTAATGTTTTCCATGGAGGTAAAACCATTGGATGAATAGTGGTTGATGAAGGTGCTTCCACATGCGTCATGTCGATATATTGTTGAAAATATTTGGGATCCCTAGAGTTGTTCCATCGAACACTCTACTTACTTCTTTTGATGAAAGGCCTTTTCATTCACATGGTATCCTACCAGCTTTCGAAATAAATTCGACAGGGAAAGTTGTTTCCATTGAAGTGGAAGTGATCGATGCCCCATTGGACTATAATTTGTTTTTGGGGAGAATTTGGAATTACGCCATGTGTGATGTTCCCTCATCCATTTTCTAAGTAGTAGTGTTTCCACATGAAGGGAAGCTGGTTTCAGTTGACCAGCTCAATTTTACTCGGAATGGCTATTTGGAAACTAATGATTCCACAGTACAATTGATCAATCAGTTAAAACCAGTGAACGAGAGATTGGAGGTTGGAATGTATACATCATTGATGGGCACATTCAATATACCAACCCCTATTAACTACTTAGGTTCAATGAGTGTACGAAATTCTATCGTGACAGTTGTAGATAGAACTAACCCCTAGGTCCTTCCTTTGCAAGAACAACCCCAAGTTCCCTTATCATTAGTGGAAGTATCTTATCAAGTTATATCTAATGTCATTTTTTATTCTATCTTGACTCTGTCTTCAATCTCAGAGGAGTCAGATGAAGCTTATTTACCCGCCTGGGTGGAGAAATATACATATTCCTATCACTGCTTGGATATGGTTTTTCCTTCGAATGAAGCCATTACATAATCTATGATTGGACAAGAAAATATTTGTGAATACCTTCACCATAAGTCCTTATTCCTTCCAAAGTTAAGCAAAATTGAGATTTCATAGTTCCATGTGAGACTAGCAGAAGGTGTTGATATTTCGATTAATCCTTTACCCGAGAAGGGAGTATTTTCCAAGGGGAATATGGAAATTATTTCTACTACCATTCTGATCAACATTTCTGCAAATCATAACGTCATGGAAAATGTTCATATTGGCACAAATTAGTCTCCAGAAGAGGTTTCCATTTACACTTTCTTATTTAAGGAATTATGCGACGTCTTTTCCTGGTCATATAAGGAGATGGCAGGAATCGATCAATCTATAGTTGAACATGAGCTCCATATCTACCATGACGCAAAACATGTTCGACGGAATCTTAGACCAGTAAATCTGCAAAAAGCGGCAGCCGTTAAGGCTGAAGTGGAGAAACTGTTGAAAGATGGGTTTATTTACCCAATTTCTCTAACTAAATGGGTATCCAATCATGTTCCAGTTGATAAAAAGAAAGGGACTATACTCATTTTCACTAAATTTCATGATTTAAACAAGGCATGTCCCAGGGATAACTACCCCATGTCGTTCATCGACCATATTATTAATGCTTGTGCGGGTAGTGAGGTATTTTCGTTTATAGACGGTTTTTTTGGAAATAACCAAATTCAAATAAAACCAGAAGACCAACCTAAAAATTCCTTCATTTGTCCTTGGGGAACCTTCACATATAATAAAATTCCCTTTGTTTTGAAAAATGATGGAGCTACCTCCCAGTGGGCAATGAATGTTTTGTTCCACAACATAAATCATATCGTCAAACCTTACTTAGATGATCTTCCTGCCCATTCTCGCAAGAGGAATGACCATCCATATCACATTCATAGGATCTTTGAATGATGCAGACACTATAATATGTGCTTGAATCCCCACAAGTGTGTTTTCTACGTCGATTCGAGGAGGTTACTAGGTTTCATTATGTCAAATATAGGAATATGAGTGTATCCATTAAAATTTAAGGCCATTGTAAATCATCCTCCTCCCCGATCTATCAGGAAAATGCAAAGTCTGCGAGAAAAATCCAATTTCCTTCAACGGTTTATAGTCAACTATGCCAATATTACAAAAGGTTTCATTCACTTGTTGAAACAAGACACCCCATTCATGTGGGATGAAACTGCACAACTCACTTTCGAGGCATTAAAAAATTCTTTACTATCGAATCCTCTATTGTGTTCGCCAAATTACACTAAATATTTTATATTGTATCTGGTCACATCCAAGTCGACCATACAAGTAGTACTAGCTTAGGAAGACGATGAGCTATAAGAGCATTTATTCTACTACCTTAGTCAAGCATTAGCAGATCCTGAACTTAGGTACTCGCACATCAAAATATTTGCATTGGCAGCAGTTTATGTTGTTCATAGGCTACAACACTATATCTTTCTAAGGACAACCACAGTGGTTGCAGATGTGAATCTGTTCTAGTATGTTTTATCCCAACGTATAATAGGGGGATAATTCAGCAAATGGATTGTCATCCTCCAAGAGTTTGACTTGGATTTTCAATCTGCTAAGTCTAAAAAATCCTTAGTTTTCACAGAATTGATATCAAAATTCCCTATGGAACAGACTATAGTGATGGAAGAAGACTCATTCCCATATGAGTATATATTTTTAATCTCTACCTATGATCCCTGGTATGGAGATATCGTATTATATCTCCATACTCTTAAGTTTCATGCGTCCTTCTCGCAGGAAGATTGATGTAAGTTGCGGGTGAATGAAAAAAACTACCTTATCATTGACGACACCTTGTATCGATGAGGGGTAGATCCTATCCTATGTCAGTGCCTCACCCATGAGTAGGCAGAGCATGTACTAAATGATTTCTATAGAGGAGCGTGTAGGGGTCATTTATTTCGGTTAGCAACATCCCAGGAAATTCTACGTGTCGATTATTTATGGCCAACTATCTTTAAATATTGTGTGGAAGCTATAAAGAAATGACATCCTTGTCATCTCTATACTAGTAATATGCGGTCACATCCTACTCCTTTGTTTCTCGTCATCGTGGTAGGGCCCTTCACTAAGTGGGGGTTAGATTACATGAAATGCAACCCAGTTTCTGCTAGGGGAAAAAATATGTCATTGTCGTTGTAGACTCATTTACGAAGTGGGAAGAGGAAATTCCTACCTTTAAGGCCGATGGAGAAATGAAAAACTTATTTCATATTTAACCAAACCATTGCTAGGTTCGGTATACCAAAGAATATTGTCACTAACCATGGAAGTCATTTTCAGAACAACATGATGACTGAGTTGACCACCACACTAGGGTTTAGGCAAGATCATTCATCTTCCTTTTACCCTCAAATGAATGGACAAGTAGAGGAGGCTAATAAAACCTTGAAAACCATTCTAAATATCATTATCAAAGTGAGTAGTTCAAATTAGCATATCATGTTGTACCCTACACTTTGGGAATATTGGACTAATGTTAAGACTACTACTAGTTTCTTGCCTTTCCAGCTCATTCACGAGGTGGAAGCAATCACACCGGTTGAGTGAAAGTTTAATTCCATGTGGTTAGTCCCTTACATCGTGTCGAAAGTTTTCAAGAAGGGAGCTTATGAATTAACCAATTACGATGGTAACAAACTATCGAAGCCCAGGAATGGGCTCCACCTGAATAAATATTACACTTAGGTGTGATATTTTTTCTTGTATTATTATTTTATGTTTATGTACAATAGGTCATTTCTAGTTAGTGTTTCTTATATTTTTCTTGTTGTTTCAGATGTCATAGCTTCATCGCTTGGGTTATTTATGCACCCACAGGAAAATTGGTTTCCTCTGGTGGTGCCTACTTAGGTCCTCTGACTAATAATTTGGATGAATACAGTGCAGTCATTGTGTTTTTATGGGATGCTACATTGCATGGAATTACTAATCTATAAGTCAGGCTTGACTCATAGCTTGTGGTTTCCCAACTTAATGGTGATTACAATGTGAGACACCCTACCTTACTACATCATTTTCTATGAGTCAGATTACTTGAAATAAATTTTGAATACATTTCATTTATATATATTTCAAGAAATCAAAATAGAATTACTGATGCATATGAAAATTATGTGATTGGGACTTAACACACACATTGTAAAATAAAATACACAGAAACGTTTTGAAGCGCATGTATGTGTGTGTGTGTGTGTGTGTGTAAATATGTCCATAGATACATTAAGTCTGATCTGAAGACACTATTACATATGGCTCAAAATTTCCACGAAATATTGCCACGAATAAGTTAAAAACAAAATTTTCATGGATAAAGAGATTAAAATTATGAAAAAAATGTTCTAACCATCGATAATCGTTGCTATAGAGAGAAGTGTTCATGGAAATAGTGATGAAATCATCATCATCTTCATCCTCCTCCTCATCATCATTAGCATCATCATCATCATCTCCATCATCATCACCATCATCATCATCATCACCATCATCATCACCATCACCATCACCATCATCCTCATTGTCATCATCAACCTTTGATCATCATCATCATCATTACCATGTTCATCATCATCATCGTCATCCTCATTTTCATCATCGTCATCATCATTTTTATCATCATCATCATCATCATCATCATCATCCCCATTGTTGTCATCGTGTTCATCACCATCATCATCATCCTCATCCTCATTGTCATTATCGTCATTGTCATCATCTTGATTGTCATTTTCATCATCATCATCATTTTTAGCATCATCATCATCATCTTCTTAATCATCTTCATCATCGTCATCGTCACTGTATAACATTGAAATTCTTCATTTGAGGTTCACATCACTAGTCGCAAGTACTAAAACCTCAAAAGGTCATTTTCTTCAAATAAGTCACTTTTCCATAGGTAAACCCCCCAAAGTCCTCACATATTGTAATATAGAGTCCACATAAATATAGGAATCTTGGTTTGAGCATGAGGCCACCTATTACATAATGTCATTACCCACAACATCTATGCATCATTCAGTTTGTTACCAACATTTGAATAATGTTAATGCATGTTTTGTGTCTAGATCACTCAAAGGTCACTCAATATGCTACATCTCTTTATTAGTATCCACGTAAATAAAAATCATGATGAATAACACAATCATATAGAAAGATATACCTAATAGTGTATAAGAATTTAATCCCCATATGCTAAAACACACATATCACCAATCACAAAATCTCACATCAAATAACAAGTTTATAATTTGTCTTGACACATTATGAAACATCAAAGTAACTAAAATTTCCAAAGTCAAGTGTTACACTTATCCCCCCTAAAACAAGAAATGTATGTCAAGCTAATCAATAGTAAACATGTGAGGTTAAAGTCGATAAACATCACTACTCAACACATTACTTCAAACATTATGTGATAAAGCATAGGCATCCTAAAGCAATATCAAGTCTGTAACATCTCATAAAATATAGCATAATATTCTAAGAAAAAGGAATGTGTTTAAGGTCTTGTCAAGATCAAATTTTTTTCCATGTAGGATGAGTAATTAACTAATAAAATGGGTGTAACAATTCCTCCCCCTTGGAGAAGTGACATTACTAAATCTAATCAACATGAAACAAACAAGGGTAAAGTTTCCTCGTCTAAAAATCCAACAACTTTTGAAAGGCCACATAATCATCCCACTTGAATGTTCCAAGCATCATTTCCCTCACAAATAAGCATTATCAAACTTCAAGTCACATCACATTGGGACAATTTCTCCTAGATAATCCAATATCATTTATTGACATCTCTAACCCATGGAATATTCCTCCATATATTGAATAAGGAAATCATCCTAGAATTGCAATGATCACATTATATTTAACTCTTGGAACTTGATACCAAAGTATCAATGAGTATTATTTAATCCACCGTAATACTCAAGTATCAACAAGTATTACTTATCCCCATCATAAGTGTTTTCATTGAACTCCTATTGGATCGAATAAATAAATTTTGACCAACAACTTTGTTTATATGTTCCATATCCCTTATTCTATTTTGAAAATATCTCATCTTACACCAACTCTACAAATTCCATCCAAAACAATGCCACACCTAAAATTAAAGATAAAAACATCTGTAAACATCGAAAAAAGGTTCTCACATATAAATATATTCATATTAGTCAGAATCCAATTCCCAATCCCCTGCAAATAAAAAAAACAATATCCAAGAACCTCCACATATTGGGCATGATCTACTTGAATAGGATCTTAGATAGTTAGGATTAGTTCTCTCTATGCCTAATGTTATAGCAATACCTCCTCTAGGTTGCATCACTAGCCCCTTGGATAAAATCCTAGAAAGTAATTACATGAAAACAACACTTTTATATGGTTAAAACCAAAAAAAAATCCACATTGATTACAAGTAAGGACTAGTAGGTTTGATCATGAGCTCCATTATTTAGATGTGTGTACTCCACAACAATTAAATCGATATAATTTGATATATATTAGCATTATCCCCATAAGGTCATTTGTGTGATATGGGGTCAACACTCTCCCACAAATCTATTGTGTGATATGGGCTCAACATTTCCCCCATAGGGATAGTGTGTTCCAAAATTCAATAACCAAATCAAGGTTCCACACTCTCTGCACAAGGCTATTGTGCTTTCCCCGTCATTGGTCCCTATAAAACCTAATTCTAAAATTAAAATATTAAAATATAATATGTAATGTAATAATAACAAAATATTAATATATATAGATAGATAGATAGATAGATAGATAGATAGATAGATAGATAGATAGATAGAGATATAGATATAGATATAGATGTAGATGTAGATATATATAGATATTTAATATTAAAACATACATAAAACAAAATATTAAAATATATTACATTATAAAAAATATATATTAATAAAAAAATATAAAGTTTATATTATTTTTAAAAACACAAATTAAAAAAAACATCAAACTAAAATTCCCAAATCAAACCCCATGCCCCCATCAATCTCATTCGCAACCCTTGTTTCATTCACAACCCTGCCCAAGATGGAATATGCCACCATCTAGCCTAAGTCTACCCAAGGAGATTGACGTCGCAACAAACTAGGCCCACGAAGGAGAAGACTGACACCATAGAAAGAAAGGCCCATCAGAGAGTATACCGAACAAGTAGGACTACCATCCAACCTAAATCTGCCCAAGGAGATTGTCTCCATGACAAAGGAGGCCCACGAAGGAGAAGACCGACCCCATAGAAAAAATTTCTCTCTAAGGAGGAGACCGAACAAGTAGGACTGTCGTCGTTGGTGACCGACAATGACATTAGTAAGTTCCGGCCCTTCATCATCTTGGTAGAAAATGAAACGATTGTATCTCTGCATTTGGGGTTCAAGTTTGGTGACAGGGTTTTCTTTTTTTCATTTGGGGTTCAAATTTGGTGAAAGGGTTTTCATTTTTCAATTTTGTGCATGGGTTGAGATTCAAAACAGACCAAGTAGTCAATGAATCATAGAAACCAGAATGCTAATTGTGATGATTCTCATTTCTCCATAAATATAGGGAACTATGCCCAGCTCCATCTCTTTCCATCCAATACTTATATCTAAAGTATCATGTTTTGGGAAAACATCGTTGACTCAACCTTTCAATGACCGATGGAAGTGGCCTAAATAATCATAAATCAAGTGTAACACCCATGGCTGACCATGATGAAAATGAAAATGCAACCCAAAAAATTGTTAAAAACTTCTTGTTTTTGATAATGGACAATTTTTTAATGGAACTTCAAGGATGTGATTAGAGCCATATAATGGATTATTATGGGCCTCAATTTTGATCCTTGAATCCCATTGTTCAACAAAGATACTTTCTCATTATTTGAGTGTAATTTATTTGATTTATATGCTCTCTTTATTTCTCCTGATGAAGTATCTATGTTCACCAGAACCCTTGAAGAAGATATGTCCACAAAGTGTACATCCTCATATTTCTCAACCAAAAAGATATTTTCCTCATTTAAATTCCCTAAACCCGTGCCTTCGTCCATATCTCAATTCATGGATTGATGTAAATCCTTCTCTTTTCTGTATACTTTATTATACATTAGATGTTCAAGATATTTCAAACTCTTTATCTTTGGATTAACCCTTTATTTCTTGGATGATGAGGATGAGTGTGTGGGTAGGTAACCTATAGGTACTTGGTTTTTGATAGATCCAACATAATAAATATGTATATTCATAATCCAAAATCTATGCCCACATGTAAGTTTCCCACTTTAATATCATTTTATCTGGTAACAATCTACTAAGATCCACCTCAACATAGATATGAACATATGTTTCTAAACCCACCTTATGAGTTTGTTGGATTAAGATTATAGTTTATAACACTCTCCATTAATATAGTTCTAGGGTAGCCACCTATATTTAGGGTGGCCTCCATTTTGTATAATTGACCCTTTGTCCAACTTCGTGGCTTCATTGGCAAGATGATTTGCAATGGAACTATTACACCTTTGAAGATGAAGGAGATGAGTTTCTTTCATATGGTTGAGACAACATAAGATCATTTGCTAAGTTATGAATAAGATGGGTCCCTCTTTGATAAATTGCTTTCTTGCATGTTTAATGATGACAAGAGTCACCTATAATGAATATTTTGGAAAATGAAGTTTGTAGATCATTTCTAGTCCTATGTATAAAGTATACAATTCTGCTTGATCGTTAGTTTCCCTACCTAGGTCCCAATGAGAATAAGTAAGTTTTAAATTCTTTATAAAAATGGGGAGGAAGAGGAGAATACTTGAGTCTTGTAACTAGTTTAATCACAAACCTAATATTTTATTTTTCTCAATGTACATTAAAAACTTGTATTGTTTCCTATATTCAATTGTGTAGGCATATCTAGGTCTATTGAGGAAAAATGAAATTGAGAATTGTTCCACATGAATCCATAAAGAGGTATGACTATATATTTTTTCCATGTTAATTATCCCCTGGTAATATGTCTTTTCAACTTTCCCTATCCCTCTTGTTCTCCCTAGTTTCACCCTCAAATTTTCCTTTGAGGCAGCCCTTGGGTTGTTCAGTAACTCGAGTATGTTGCTGCTATAGCAGCAGCTTTTACCCTTACTCCAAGATGTTGTAGAAGAGCGATTCTACCCCCTTCCTTCCCTTCAAGGCTACATCCTTGAGACTCTTCCCTATGGTTTTTAATTCCATCGTGAATGTTAATACATGATTGATACTTTGATAGTATTGTTGTTCATACTTCGTTCCAAATGGTTAATGATGCTTGAAACTGAAGTCTAGAACTAGTGATTACATGATAATTCTAAGAGACTTATATCATATTTGTTTCATGACATTGGTTTGTTAGATTGATGATCCTGCATGTTTCTATGGCATTGGGTTAGGTGTTATGAGACTTGGTTGTTTCCTTATCATTGAACAAATGAAAGAATGCATTGTTAATTGCACTTATATATTTCGCCTATGCACATAATACACTGTCAAATTTTCCTGGTATTACCATTGTTGCATGCAATGAAGTTGTGTGATAACACTAAACTAAACTGAACATCTCATAATATTCTCATTTCATTAATTCCCCAAAATAGTAGTTACCTAAAATCTCACACATGTTTCGACTGCATGCTTCTTGGTTCAGTAAGTATTGTATAGAAAATTCGTTGCTTGTTTTTACTTTGAAATTAAATTCTTAGTCTTAGTTGAAAATATATTTGTAAGAAAAGTTGTTAATTAGAATTGTTATTATATTATATTTTTATTATGGATCTTGGTCAATATACCAATATGATGAAGTGTGATGACCTCCTCTCATGTATGGTTAAGTCAATTTGTTGCTCAAGGGACTGGACACCCCTTGACGATATCGCCAACACTTAACCTTCAGGCACAGGAAGACGACCAAAGGATCACTTCATCCAGGTAGGACCTTCCTATATGGTAATGATGAAAACAATTTTTGTATGGAACATGTGGATTATATGGCTTGAGAGAGAACACCTTGTTGATTACCTTTGTCCTTGTATTCATCATTATTCAATTATCCTTTAAGATATTTCCAGCTCTAATCTCTTTATGTTCGGCATCTATGCTATGGATTCTTGGGTTCTAGGGTTTCATTATACTGTAATTCTTTAGATCTTTATGAAGGTTGGGTTTTTTCTTAAACCGTGAAGTGAACCCTAATGTTGATATGTGTTCCCTAAAGTTGAGCCGTGAGGCTTAGCTGTGGGATAGACTATTGTTTAAACTTGGAATGTGGAATAAACTTGGACTATTGGGATATCCTGAATTGTGGGATAAACCGTGGCTAGGTTGTGAATCAACCATGGAATGGAACCATGAACTCCTTTGTGGGTCATGGACTGTGCTTCTAACTTTTCTGATCCCAGGTTGGAACCATGAACTTCTTTCTGGGTTGTGAATGTAAAGTGGATTGTGTAACATTGTTATTTTCATGTACATTGTTATTATTTAGTTTCATCAGTTATAATATTGTTATTGTACATGGAATTATTCCACATGAATCCATGCAAAGAGATGAGTGTATCTATTTTCCATGTTAATGAGTTGTTCAAGTTTTAATTGCTGGAGAAGACTTTGTTGGCAACAACAATTATGAACAGCTTGCACAATTAAAAGAAACCTAAGATAACCCTAAGCTAACAAATAAAAGCAACGTAACTAACCCTGAGAACTAGATTCTAAAGGAAAGGAAAAGGTTTGTAGCCTAGGGAACTAACCCTATCTCTACCTTAATTATCCCCCAGTCTTCCTTTCCATCTTGCATTATCCCTCTTGTTCTCCTTAATTCCACCCTTCAATTTTCCTTTGAGGAAGCCCTTGGGTTCTCCAGTAACTCGAGTTTGTTGCTGCTATAGCAGCATCCTTTACCCTTCCCCCAAACTATTGTAGCAAATTTCTTTTAGCCCCTCATTCACCCTACAAGATGCTAGTAGCCTCACCCTTCCTTCCCTTCAACACCACATCCTTGGGACTCTTCCCTAAGGTTGTTACAGCCTAAGGATGATCCTTCATGTTCTTATGACATTGTGTTAGGTGTTATGAGACTTGGTCATTTCTTCTCATTGAACAACTGACATAATGCATTGTTAATTTCACTTATATATTTCACTTATGCACATAGTACACTCTCTAATTTGACTCCAATAAGGCACTAGTCATTAACGTCCTCGAAAGAGAATATATTTTGGTGTCTAAGTGCAACCCTCTTAATGGACTATTTTTTATAGCCTTTTGAGATTTTTCCTTACCTTAAACACACTCTCTCTCAAGGTATGATCTTATTCCTTGGTGACTTGTTTCTTGAAAGACAAAGTCTCATCCTAAATGTGTCTGAGTATCAGGAAGGTCTAAACCAGTATATTTTGATACTAAGTTCTGATTATTTTACTGGACTTGAGTTTTCTTTTGTACTATTGTTATTGTGCATCTAAAGGACCAAATTTAGAACAAGGATCATGGAAGAGTGCTAAAGTTGAAAGAGATGAAAATTATGTTTAAATTATCTTACTACTTCGCATCTAGAATGATGTTGTAAACTTTACTCATGAGTTGCTATTGTTGTACTATTATGTATTTGGGTCACATCATCTAGTTTGGATCTTCTCTTTCATTCCTTTGTACAAATATGTTGAACTCCACACCTTCACAAAGATTGAGGAAGCTATGCATAAGTCAAGTGACTAGGGTGTGATTGTTTGTGTTATGTTTTCTGGTGTTTAGGGTTTCAGGGTGCATATGTTGTCTTTTCTCTTTAGATGTTTTTTATGGACAGTCTTGAATGCATTTGTTCTGTGGTAATTCATGCCTCCATGGTCTCCAAGGTTGATGCTTTCGAGCTTTGCACTGTCCTTTTACAACACTTTTAATGAGGGAGTACACTTTCACACAAGCTATGAATCCGGCATGTTCTAATGATGGATTAGATAATAATAATCACCCTCGATATTGTAAAAAGGTTGACCATTATTTTAATCAATTGTAACTATGGCATCAATACAATCTGTAATAAGCTTACCCATAGCTATACTTTTCCTTGGAAGTGGGAATTATTATGAGGGAATCTGAGTTTTCTTACAAAAATCTATGATATCATCCCATCTCTTTGTTTGTTAATGGGTATGCCTTAGAGAAATTGTCATCATTCATAGAGGAAAAATATAAATTGAAAATTGTTCCACATGAATCCATGCAAAGGGATGAGTGTATTTTTTTTCCACGTCAATGAGTTCTATTAGTATTAATTGTTGGAGAAAACTATGTTGGAAACACCAATTACGAACAACTTGCAAATTAAGCTCTAAAACTGAAACTAAACATATAGCAATTCAAACCAGCAATAAAATGCAACACCTTGAATTAAGTTATCCTTCACTTGTTGTATGCAAACCTCTTCCTGGAATATTTTTTTATACCCTTCTGAGATCTGTGCTTACCTTAAGCCCTCTCTCTCTCAAGGTGTGATCTCGTTCCTTGGTGACTTGTTTCTTGAAAGACAAGGTTTGACCCTAAATGTGTCTAAGTATCATGAAGGTCTAAACCAGTATCTTTTGATACTAAGTTCTGATTATTTTACTTGTCTTGAATTTTCTTTTGTACTATTGTTAATGTGCATCTCAGGGACCAACTTTAGCACAAGGATCATGAAAGAGTGTTAAAGTTGAAAGAGATGAAAATTATGTTTAAATTGTCGTATTGCTTCACATCTAGAACAATGTTGTAAAATTTACTGAGTTGGTATTGTTGTACTATTATGCATTTGGATCATATCATATAGTTTGGATCTTCTAGATATACAGTGATGACAAAAATATATGAAACAATGTACCAAGAGAGAGATAACGGATTAAATTCCTTGCTCTTGTTGGTCCTATGTGTAAAAGGTGTTGGTTTCTTACCCATAGCTATATTTTTCCTTGGAAGTGGGAATTATTATGAGGGAATCTGATTTTTTTTACAAAAAGTTATGATATCATCCCATCTCTTCGTTTGTTAATGGGTATGACTTAGAGAAATTTTCATCATTCATAGAGGAAAAATAGAAATTGATAATTGTTCCACATGAATCCATGCAGAGGGATGAGTGTATATTTTTTCCATGTTAATGAGAAAAAAACAGCTTGGCAACAACAATTATTAACTGCTTGGCAACAGTTATGCACAGCTTGGCAACAACAATTATGAACAACTTGGAAACAATTATTCTATATTGTTGGAGAAAACTCTGTTGGCAACAACAATTATGAACAACTTGCACAATTAAACTCTCAAATTGAAACTAAACTCCCAAAGTGAAATTAAACTCTCACTTGAGTGAAACCTTGGGAAGTAACACTATCTATTGACATCCATGATATTTATTAAGGGTGATAGAAATTATAAACCATAACCCTCAAAGTAAACCAAAGATACATGTGATTGTAAAATCTATAAAATGACATTAGAATTGTTGCATTTTATCAAACCAAAGCAATCTGAGATTCTGATTCAAACTCCTTCAGATTTCTTTTGATTTACTAAGTTCATATTTTTCCTTTATGGTTTTTAGCATGGCTACCATGCAGAATCATTCAAATTTCATATTACAAATGAAAATAGCAACCTGTATGTAATCCAACGAACCATAAAGCAATTTGAGAGAATTCTTCTAATGATGGTTGTTGCCATTGCATGTGAATGGAAGCTATAAATGGAAATAATGAAGATATCCATCAGCTGAGATATGGAACCATTGTAGGAATCATATTAACTGTAAATATAACAACAAAATTAATTTTGAATCTCAAGTCAAAATGTTTACTTGTGCAACAACACTAGTGAAAAAAAGTACAAGATTTTAAAAAGCTATATATGCACTTCTTGCTAATATATTTATCTAGATTGCATGTCAAAAGAGTTAAAAGGTAACTGGCCACATGAATGTATTTCTTTTTAAGGAAATATGCTATTTGCACTACCTTTCAAAGCTTCTTCATGACTACAACATTGTGCTCATCTTATCTTCCCTAAATATGACAAAGAGTTCTCTAAACTCTTCCATCCATTCCATAAAGCACACCTTACCAAATTCCCTTTAAAGGTGGTAATTGGGCTACAAATGCATTCCATGGTGGGTATCCAACTCCAGTCCCTCAAACATTTCCATCCAGAAGTAGAGAGATGTATCTTAAGATCAAAGTTTCCATCTTGTTAGAAAAATACTCATAAGTAGCAAGATTCCACAGTTTGTAGGATCTTCCTAGGAGAAATGTTTAATTAGAAGTTCTAAATGGACACTTACATAGGCTACTTTTATTATTCAGAATCAATATTCCTATTTAAGTAAGTGTCATTGGATTTCCTTACATTACAGGAATGTCTCAACCCCTTAGTGACATAACTGCTTCAATTAATAATTGTTGATTGGATGTTAATTTGCATGTATTTTGTTTAAAATGGATGAGATGGTAACTTAATGAATGAATGTACCTCCATGTTAAAATTTTATTACAGTGTCAAGACTCAATATTGTGGTCATAATTTTAATTGTCTAGTTATGCCTTACATCTGGTATCAGAACACAGGCTCAAATTTCCTACATCAATGATTTCCTATGCGTTCTCACCTAAATTTCCCAACCATCATGAGAGATGCAAGTCCTTGAACACCAATTCTAATAGAGTTGTGATAACCCCACTCGTGTTAGAGATGTTAAGTGTTCAAATCCTCCGAATAAAGTCAAGTTTTTGAACATTTTCTATGAAGCAGTATTACAAACCTAGAGTGATACCATGGACAATGCTTCAATACACGGGTTGAAGTTACAATGCCATGGATTCATGAAGAACCCTGCACCTCCCATGAACCATTCACCCTACATACCTCCCATAAATGGTGGACTCTGCATTAACATTTTCAGTCAATCCTCAAAGGAGCATGTGACTGATGAAATGGAGGCCACAAGGCATTGAATCTACCATTCACCTAGATATCCAAGTTGCATGCTTGTAGAATTGTTTTTTATTTTCCCTTAAGTTGTTTAGTTGTGAATTGTGGGATCTGTTCAGTTTAGGAGTTTGGTCTCTATTCAGTTTGCACGGATTCCCTTCGACTTTGTTTGGTTTTGGAGTTGGTATCTGTTTGGTTTTGGATTTATACTTGGGACTTTAGTATTTCTTATGCCCTATTTGGAATTTAGGCTCTTGACAAAATACTTAAACTCAAACTTCATACCTAACCTTGCACAAAGCTTCAACATTTTCCCCCTCTAGATGCTGAAACTCACCAATTAATTTCTTGATGCATTCATGCATAATTATTTCATTCATCATACTTTCTTTATAGAGTTCACCAATAAACCTTATATTTCCTAGTATTCATCATCATGTTGCAGCCTTCTTCTCCCGTCTTTATTCTGCTAAAAGATTTTATTCACCATGCTCTTTGGATTTCTTATCTTTCATCTCTTCTCTTTCATCTCTTTCAAATTATTCCTGACATTTGTTCAAAAGAAATGCTTGAAAACGGCCTAAGCAATTCAATTGCCATCATCTTTCATTGAAGGCATGGTAGGATTCACCTTGATAGTTGGAGCATTCCAACCAATGTACCCGTCTTGTTAGAGATTTATCTTAGCTTCTGATTAAAAGAGTCTTTCCTATTTGTTTCAAATTTGAAATTAATCATCTTCTTCTTCATCCAATTCCTTTTCTAAATTCCAAGAAAAATTGCTACTTTCATTCTCCCTTATTTTATGTGTCAGTTGCTTGGACTCTACAGTCCCAATTCCTAGGGTCTTGCTTCCCACAATAAAAACATGTTCTTACCCTTTTATTGCTACCATTGGCTTTGTGTTTTCCTGATTTTATTTTACCTTTTCCAGAGAAAAGGTGTTCTCCATTTTCTTCACCTATTTAATCTCTTCTAAATCATGGGATTGATGATGATTCCCACAGACTAATGGAATATTACTTTCTTTGATTACAAAGTAGAAAGAAAGTAAATAGTATATTTAATAAAACTACCTTGGTATTGTCTTCTTCTACTTTTATAACTTCTTCCTGTTGTTGTATGAATGCCTTTAATGCATTAACATGTTGAGCTGTAGCTTATCCTTTAATCATTATAAATCCAAAATACCATTTCTTGAAAAGAAAATTTACATTGTGAGCCTTTGATCCAAATAATTTATTTAACTATTCCTAGAACTCCGCTTATCCTTTAGATAGTTCTAGATGGTGAAATTTGAAGTTGAGTACCTAAAATTACTAGACCAAAATTTGATTTTGCCTTATCATCTTTTTAATTCCTTTCTGCTTTTTCTTTTTAAACAAGATCATGTATAATTTTGTATTATAAAGAGTTGTAGCCGGAATGGTCAACAATGTAATACAAACTGATTGTTGTATCTAATCTCAAAAACCAACAATTATGTCAAGCAAAATGTGTCCATAAAGAGATAGATATCCTTCGTAAAGGATGTCATAGTACTGCTACAAGTATAGGATTGAAAGAAAACATCTAGAATAAGAACACTCTTACAAAACATAATAGTATAGTTTAACAAAAAGAATGCTTGATGTGTGTTTCTTCTAGCCTCGTATTCATGTGTTGAGGTCCTTAATGTTCCAGGTCCATGGATTCAAACTGTTGATGCATATTTTCCTCCTCTTTTAACCCCCCAGGTGTAGATCCCAAACAATTTATGATATTAGAGGCAGCTGATTGAGAACCCTTGTTGAGATTGCATACCATATTCCATAGCATAAAACAATCTAATTCTATTACTTGAGTTTTTTTTTTTGGTTGTATTATTCTATCCATTATCACCATGTTCAGAGAGCTGCATTTGTGTGCATAACTATGAACTGTAGTTGTCACCCATGTAGTCCTCATGTTGATGCATGTTCCTTTGAATGTTGTAAATGTCCCTTTGAAATTTCCCATAGCACCCAAGACAATACATAACCAATCCAAAAATCTAGAGACTGAGGTGGGACTACCACAAGACAAAGCCCCAAAATATTCTCAAATTGTTGGGCCTTAACTGACCAACAAAGACATGAAAGGAACTAACCAAATTAACAAAAACAAAGAATAGGCTACTAGTAATCATATTTAACACAAATCCAAGGAACTAGAAATTGAACCAGATTTGTCAATAATAAAAATCACATGATTTGGTAGGTTCTTCAAATTGTATGCCATTCATGTGAATGGTGCTTTAGATTATTTATGTGAATGGAGTAATATATGGTTGATTATAGACAATAGCTACCGCTTACAGGCTAAAATGTTTATGCTCTTTTTTTTTCTTTAAGTTCGTTACAAAGTTGAAATGGCACCTATATCTCACACCATAAGCGCGGAGAGAATAGGATGGATTTTTATAGCTACATACTACCAAAATCAATGGATTGTAGCAATGAGTTAGCATACAAAAGAAAATTACCCATTATGTAAGTAAACTTGTATTGAAGAAAAGCTAGGAGAAAATATCTCTTAGAAATATTTTTTGAAGTTCAACAGGAACACTAATGAATTTATAATTTTCTGAACATTCACAAGAATGCCACTAAGGATCAACTGGAGCCCAAATTTCTCTCCAACGATGACAGTAAGAATATGATCCGATGGCATAAACTCAATTATGAATCTTTTCTATTATCTATTATCTCGTGTGTTGTTTTGCAACTCAGTCAAAATCAAATTTAATCATGAGAAAAGGGGAATATATATGTCTTTGGGTGTTAATTGGGTGTAGCTCAGGTGGCTGAGAGGAAATTTGTTGTACTCCCCACCTAAGTTCATATCACACTTTGCAAGATGGTTTCTCTCTTTGTACTTTGCAATGTGGTTGCTTGCTTTGTGATCCAATGGTTTCTCTCTCTCTGAATGCTTCTAAATATGGGTACTTTGCATTGGAAGACTTGATGAATTGTAGAATTTATCTTTGGGGTCAGCTGAGGGAACTTTTCATTAATATATTGAAGGGATGTCAGGTGTTTGCAGGGTTGTTTTGGGTTATGTACATATAGAATCAGTGGGTAATTGTGTGATGATGCTTGCCTCTCATAAGATTAGGATCCATCATATTAGAGATACATATTTTTATCCTAGGGTCCTAGCAGACTGATAGTTGAGTATACTAGAAATATTACCAATAGGTCTATAATTGACACAAGTAATATTACCCACTCTTCTTCAATTTCATCTAGTACTCATTTTTATTTTTGTTGTGGAATGAAGCAGACATACTTTTCACTTCCAACTACCATAATGATGGTTTGCAACTCATATGCATTGAATACAATCTTCTTCTTTATGTTAGAGAGAATGCTGATAAAAAATAAGGTGATTTTAACCCCTCCTACTTGTAGTTTTCACTGTGAATTCCAAAATTCAGTAAATTTTTAATTCCTAAATCCAGTCAAAATGATTCACCACTTTGTAGCAATACTTCCTGGTTTAGTGATGGCATCAAGAAATACCCATAGTATTATTCTATTGCAGCCATTTTCATTCTCTTGTTGTTTTTTGCTGCAGTAGATGGTCTATCTAGAACTGTGACTCTACTCAAAACCTAACGGTGGATCATCATTAAATCCCAACTCCCTCATTGCATTCCAAGGACATTAGATAATCTATGTTTCCTAGTAGTGGGGATGCCTCCTAGTGTTTAAGCCTCCCACAACAAATCACTTGTATACAAAGGGGTTATGTCTACATGCTAATCAAGCAAACTCCTCTCTGATCCAAGTAAAACTTATAATTATCATGGAAAGATAAATTCAGGTGTCTTTTCCTAAAGTAGATTGTAAATCACAACAATAAGGTTAAATTAGTAATTATATCCAAATGGACAATTCACTTAACTAGTTAAGATTAAAGCATCATTGCACTCTCATCACATATGTCTTGCACAAAGAGGTTAATTGGATGGTAAAAAAACTGAGCAACATTTGCAAACAAGCAAGCAGCTATCAGCCCACCACTCATGACATATGATAGAGAAATCAAAACATTTGTGTGAAACTTTACTTGTAAAGCTTACCAAGGAGGATAGATGGAGCACCTATGATACTACCAAAGGAAAATAAATGGGGACATGATATTGCATCACTTCATCATTCCTCAGTAGAGAGCATCATGGGTACACCTTCCAAGGAAAATCATGCCTTTTGTCTACTTCCTTTGAGGGACAAATCCAACTGTTTTACTATGCTAATATGAAGTGTAGAAGACTTATTTCAAAGTGTACCAATGTCAAAATATGATGCATTGAGGTATCTTAGTCCCTAATTGTGCATATGACTACTTTTTGGTTTCTAATTAATATTACATGAAAGGCACCTCAATTATAAGAGAACTAGGGCATTGGCAAGGTATGATATGTATCTAGAGCTCTAGCATAGAATGGTAATGAATCCATTGTTACTCTACTTGGTGTAGACATCATGTCATTACATGTGGAGCATGAGGACATACAACACCATTGTATTTTTGGTATTCCTAAAAATCATTTGCTATTATTTTTGTACCCAATACCCATGATACATTACATGATTTGAGATGGAATATGTAGACCAAAAATTGCAAAACGTATTGAAAATGAGAAATTGGATGGGTATGAAAGATAATGATTTGATGATGACTAGAAAGAGAGTCAAGATGATTGGGATTCTGTAGAGAAAAAACAATTCCTCCTGGACCTTTTATAAGAAAATATAGAAAGGAGAAAGGAAAAGACCTAAGCGAGGAAAGAGTTCAGATCAAAGAGAAAATAACTGGAGGGACAAAAATCTAAGAGTTGGTAGATGAATCTGAGACTTTGCTTAAGAGAAGAAATGATTGAAAAAGGCATATGAATTCCTTAGATGTTTGACAAATGTTGATGAAGATGATGACCTGGAAGTACTGAGGGCATTCTTTCAACATCATTTTTTTAATTAACAACTCCGTCCCTGTAGCGACTTTCGTTTGTGCAATTCTTTGACATGCATGCTATACTAGTGAAGGAATTTTCGTCACTAGTATAGCAATCCCGTCAGTGAGTTGCACAAATGGGTGTCACTGTAGCGACAGCACCTCGTCACTACAGCGACGATGCATCGCTGGTATAAACATATTTTAAACATGTGCCTTCGTTGCTATAGCAACGATGGAAGTGTTTCTATAGGGTGTCGTCACTACAGCGACGACGCATCGCTGGTATAAACATATTTTAAACATGTGCCTCCATTGCTATAGCGATGATGGAAGTGTTTCTATAGTGACAGCACCTTGTCACTACGATGATGGTGCATCGCTGGTAAAAACATATTTTAAACATGTGCATCTGTCGCTATAGTGACAACCAAGTGTTGTTATAGTGATGATGGAAGTGTTATAGCGATGGGGAAGTGTTGCTATAGTGACACAGATTGATTTTTTAAACAACCCATGTTTCATGTCTTTTGTGTCGCTATAGAGATGAACTGTGGAAAGTGTTTTTACAGTGACGGAAGTGTTTCCATGAAAAAAAGGGGTCATGTTCGTTGTTGTAGAAATGCACAAGTGTTGCAATAGCAACAATTTTTCATGGGAAAAATGTGCACATGTACTAGTGAGATCCTGTCAAAAGTATATCAAAATAAAAAATAGGATATCAATCAAAAAATGCCTAGATATAGGGTTGATCCTCCGCCTCCTCAGCTATGGCTGCCTCTACAGCCTCCCTGTAACATAGTATGACCCTAGTCACCCTTCTAAGAAGGCGTAACCAGGTCTAATGAACCCAACTACATACTCCTACATCGCCATTGGGATCTGCCCCATCCTAAGTGTGGGGACATCCTGGGTAAGACTGGCCAGCTTCCCCTCCACCAAACAAAGCATCACGTCGTCCCCACCCACCTGCACAGGCTGCAAAAAATTCCAGGGATGTCCATCAGGACAGACTGGTCTAACACCTGCATTTAAACATAAAGAAGTTCATACTAAAGTACATATGTATATATATAAACAAAATATCGTAAAAATCAAATAATTAAAAAGTAAAAAATAGTACCAACGTCTCCCCATATCCCTCTGGGAAGGAGGATGAGTTTTGGATCACACCTGAAATCCAATCCTACATAGGGGAAATACTCAAGAGTAGGTACCTGTCTACTCCACTAGGAGTAGAAGTTGATGTCATAACCACTCTTGATACCACCATTGACACCCTGGTGCAGGAATATATCTCCCAACCGCATGAGTCTAGGACCACGGGGTGGGCATGGAGGTAAATTCACCGCAGGACTGAGGGAAGGAATCCTCTCAAATAAGAATGCAACTAGTATACTGGTGTATCCAAAGTTATTCTTGCGACCACTCCTGCAGTCAGAAATTTTTTTTTTCATAATCAGGAGTAATCATGAACACCATTCAAACAGTGCACCCTGCATGCACTCTATCGCTACACACATATGGGTTTGTGTTGCTAAATGTAGCATAGATGACCCTTCAATTCTGGCAACCATGCTTACCATGACCTTCAGTGGAAAGCTGGTAAATCTGTGAAATTGATACTTGTGTCCCAAATTTTTGTGTACTAGGAAAGAAGTAGGTATTGACGTAATATTGTACACTGAGTGGGTCACTTCCCTGGCTGGTGCCCTCCAAGTTCACAGGTGACCCCCTGCGAGATAGTCCCGTGATGAAGTAAATATCATCTACTGTCAACTCCAAGGTATCCCCTTGGATGTCAAAGAGTCCAAGCTCATGATCCCAATAGCTCACCAAGGTCTCCAAAAGGCGGACTTGGGCATGCATATTCAAAGTATAGTAGAATTTTAATAGTCCACATATTTGCAAATCTTGCAAAGTGGTGGCATCTCTCATGGAATCTTGATCCATGTCCTCATGCTCTCGCTCTCTCCATTCCAACACCATAATTACCTGCCAAAGAACCATGGTTTCCATTAGATCCCATTAAAAAAACCTTTTCATTATCATCTTTTGAAAAAAAATTAGGTTCTGTAGTATTCACGACTGTTCTTTCTACACATTAAGTATCATTTGTGAGTTGCACTACAAGAAACCCGTGGTTAAAATTCACACTCGTTTGTATAATGAAGGCATCCCGCGAATACTTCGGGATGATATTAGGGAAGGAAAAAAACCACTGAATTTAAGTTTAAAAATTAAAATGGAATGGATCAAATGAAAGAGAAGGGAGAGATCACCAACCTGCAACTTGCGGATTCGAATTCATCCACCAGATTGTCCACACTGATCAGTTGAACTACGGAGTTAAAATTGCTAAATGTGGTTAAAAATTCCAAATTGTATGTTTAATTTTTGGTTTTTAACTATCTATACTAAAAATTTAAAATTTTTACCCACTTTTTATAGTTTAAAGTCAATTTTAGTTATTGTAACTAATTCCATGTGGTTTTTATATCTATTATAGATCATGTATGATCCAAAAGTTGATTTTCGTCGCATATAGGGTATGATTTGGTCTCCATGGCATATTTTACACTCATACCTTATCCTTCATTAAACCCTAGGATCTCATTTCATCCATGGAGTATGGTGTATAACCACTTTTACCTTGTACACATCATTGTTCTTCCGTGGATAGGACCTCCTTTACATGGGTAACCCTAGTTTAGAGCATTTATTTGTCTTTTGGTACCCATGTCGTAGTTTTTGTAGGTTGTGGGAGCCTTTGTAGTTGATTTTTCATGACAAAATGAGCCTCATATTGCATCTTTTTACCAAAATACACCCGTTTATAAGGCTTCCCACCCTTGTGAAGTTTTCTTTAGGCCCTGGTATGAATCCTTAAAAACAGACTAGACAATCAAGTAAACTTGTTAATTCAGACTAGTTAAGGTAAATTGAATGATCATCTACATTGGTGGTAATTTATCTCTTTCTCGTACCATGTAGATTATTTACGCGAAAGGAATACTCTCTTTTCTACTGAATTGAGAAGAGTATCTTCAGGCATAGGTTTGTCTCTTTTCCGGACCTGAAGAACTAAAATTACAGAAAAGGAAACCCCGGTATGAGCTTAGTTTTATCCTTTTTGTGCTCTAGACTCAAACAAGAAAAATATTATGAGCGTATTTTAAGTCTTTGTCATGCTCTCTAAACACTAAAGAACAAAGCATCGAGTTTACTATTGTAAGTCCCATTTCTCACAAAAAAATGGAGATTTCGGAGTGATATTTCCTTCCTTCAAACTCTTTAAACTCGTGCTATATGTTGTATTTGAAGGTGTGTCGGTTTGGTGATAGTTTACCCCTTTTTCAAACCTTACCAACTAAGTACAAAAAAGGTATACCTTAGTTCTTTGGAAGCTAAAAGGGTTCTTATGTGGATTATTTAATACTTTTACGGCCTCGGGAGACTAAATTGTACGAAAAATCAGCCCCCTAGAGTCTTCTTCAGAGTTTTCAAACTCTCAAAATTATCAAAACATCAACGAGCATCTGCTAATTCAGGCTCCTAAAATACATGAATCGATGAAATATAAATCATTATTCTCTCCCCTCTTCAATCTTGTCAAAAATGAAGAGAGACTTGAGTTGACTTTCTTGGACTTGTTAAAACTTAACAAGAAAGGAAAGGAAGAATTTCACTCTTTGGGTTATAAACAATGGCAAGATGTCATCCTTGAAAAAATAACTCTCTAAACTTCTCAATACTCATCTCTCAGTTTTCCACTTCCATCTTAGCTATTACTTCGAGTTATTACTCCTCCACTTGTCCTTTATATGTGGGGAATCTGATCATGTCTCCTACATGACAGATAAGTCTAGTTGTCGTATATGAAAGTTTAAAGCTTCCTTGGATCATCTCTATGTCATGCTCACTGTTCAAGGATCCGTATCTCTATCTGGTCATCCTGGTTTCCATCACTTTCATTTCTGAGAATCTCTTGTGTCTACCTTCCCTCATTGAGTCTTCTAGTTAATCTTGTGATCTGTTAAAGGATTCATTTCCTTCCTCCTCACACTACTGTTTCTCATCGGCATCTCTTGAAGATGAATACCTAGAGTTTCGAAGTTTGTACCTTAGGATTCATTACTCACATTGGTGAACTTATTTTCTTCAGTTGTCAGCATCACTCATTTACTGACACTCTGATGAATTCCTTCCATGATCGACGTCAACTTACATATTCACATGGTAGGAGTTGTACTGGTTACTATGGATTTGGAAGAATACCTTAGGTTGATGACCTATGTTGCGCAATATTACGTTATGTTCTATGAAACTACTTCTATATATTGAAGAATCATCATTGTATATTGTGGCTTTGATCCACCATTGTAATACATGCGTGGCACTTTTTCTCGTACTATATGATGTAATAAAATATTGTAAAGGAGCTAGTGTTCCACTTTATTGAACATGGCATCCTTAGAAATTATTTTGTAGATGAGTTTGATCTGTTTGTTTTAGGTAGCTCCCTGCATCCTTGGTAACTGAGTTCTCCAATATTAAATATTGTAATGTATTTTGTTCATAGTTTCCCTCTGACCTCATATATTAGGGGGCATATGTTATCTACTAAAATGACACTTCTCCATCCAAGTACTGATACTCAATGTGTCGGTACAAAAAAGGACACAATGGATGGAAGTAGATAAAAACCTATAGATGAGCATGTTCCTTAATACATCTTCATCCTACCAGTCTTTTGTATGTTTTGAAAAAAGGATTAAGGTGAAATTGTGACTATTGCCACAGTAACTTGTGATCCATTCATGGGTAGCCATATATGCAACCCACAATTACATGATCACACTTTCCATTTGTTTGTTTCCTTTATAAAAGTCGTGGTTCACTCATAACTTGCTAGTATCAATACCCATGATTACCCTAAGCCAAAAATTTAAAAATAAAAACATGTTTAGTTAGAGACAGCTGGGATCGTAATCATAACGTTCCCAACTTCCCTAACCATAACAACCTTCGTAAATCCTCTCATTCATCAAGTATAAATAGAGGGTAGGGGTTGAGGACAAGGATATATATCAATAGAGCAAGGTTATGCTAGTGGAATACCCTTGGATATTTGGAGCAGCAGAACTAAGTTCCTTAGCTAGCAAAGGAGGACTTGTGTCAGATATTGGTTGTATCTTTCATCACTGCTTATCAATAAAGAGATTATTTTCTTCCAATTAGTGCACTTATGTTCTTAAATGTTATGGTTTATTAATTATATTGTTGTCTTATTGCAATCATAGTATTTCATTAATCTCTTATATAACATCTAAGATTTTACAGGAAGGTGTTTGTCTCTTTTTCGGGTTTAAAGATCCCTAGAAGTTGTTGGAGCATTTGGATTGAAGGAGAAAGCTAGGACCAACATTCATAAACAAGGTACACTAACTTTCCATCCTATTTCTCTCTCAAATTGCTAAATAGTTGAATGTCTGCAAATTTAATTTTAGTATGTTGGTGACCCCGGACCCTTAGGTCATAAGGTAAACTTTCCTTGAACAAAAAAACCTAAAGCACACTTTGACCTACAGCTAGGATCCAAAGATTTATTAACAATCATCTTTCATCACCTTGAAGATAAAACCAAAGTGGAAGAAGGAAGCACTTATTTCTTCAACTCTGTAGGTCTGTATCTAAAAAAATGGACTGGGAGATTCTGTCCAGAAAAAGAAGACTCCACTTGGGAACTGGTATGGATAAGGATGTACTCCGTCCCTTAGGAATATTGGTATGAAGAAATGTTGAAGGACATCAGCAACACCCTGGGAACCTTTGTGTATTTAGCTGACTAGACGAAGCTCAACAAATTCACCTCCTACTTGTGGATCTATGTCTACATGCATATTGCTAAAGCCCTGTCGGATGTCATCAATCTCATCCATGAAGACTCAGACTAGTTCCAGCTGCTGGACTATGAACATGTTCCCTTCAGATGTCGTAAGTTCCATGAGCATGGCCACTTGTTCCAGGATTGTCCCAAAAACAAGCCTAGCAAGAACCCGAACAATGAAGAAAAATATGCAGAAGGTTTCCAAAGACCGGGTAAAAAGTGGCATCAAGGACGGGAGCTTTCGGGGGAAACTCCCAAAGTTGAGACCCCCTCCACAAGCAATAGCTTTGAGATACTAGGCAGCCAATAGGAAAACTTTATGGAATATCCAAGCCCAAAGACGGTTGTTATAGCATATTTTACCACACCAAGTGAATCACACTTTTATGGCCTTCCCTTGTCCCTCTATAGACTCCTTAAACCCCTTGGACCATTTTTTGTCCTTTGATGTTTCCTAGACTATCCCTAAAAACATGCTTAAATTGTTATACACAACTTTTAAATCCTTTCTCGTATATATACATGGCTATGACCTCTAAAACCACATACATCGAGATGTGTACAAAAATCCAAATCCTTTTGGAATTTTCCTTGACATGGATCCAACTCACTTGTCTCCTGGCCTTCCATATGCCTTGAGATAGCTCGGATTCAACCTTTCATTACCCCATTGAAAAGCTATATAAGGAAGCCTTTGGATACATTGAAGGCATAAGAGAATTGAGAGCAAAGAAACTATAGTCCATTGTTGCTAGAACTTCTGCTTGAGTATGCATCCCTTTGTCCCTTGGAGCACTTTAGTGTTCTTCCCAAGCTTTCCTTTTGCTTGTGAGCTTGCTATTGAGAGATGGAGGATTGAGGTGGTGGAGGCCCAAGTGGGGGATTCAGTTTCTTCGATTCGCAGACGTGCCGACAGAGGTTGTATTCATTGTAATCTCTGATTTTATATTAATAGAAATATCTTTTCCTATCCAATAATGTATGTTTGAATGAATATTTTATCCATGGATGATTTCAAATGCTTATACGTTGTTGATTATATATTCTAGAGTAGATCTAACACCAATATATAGTATGCTTGTCTTGTTTACTTGTTGTTGAGGAAGTGATTCATCAATTCAAGCTAAAGTTGGAAAGCTCAACGGGGATCTACTTCAACCATCTAGAATAAGGTAGGAGGTCTGATCCTTTAGTGTTAGATATTTGATTTCTCTTGCATATTGGAAAGGATTGATTTCTGGAGTCAAGCTATCTATTGTGGTACCCCAAGCCATAGGAATTTATCTCCGTAACAAAACTGTTGAATCGGTTGGTGATGTTCCTTGTTTTTCTTTGGGGTTTAGGGGCACAATGTGCTTGATATTATTGACTTGCTCTTTGTTTCTCCTTGTTTCTGTGTTGCATTTTATAGTATGTTCATCCATTGACACTCCCCTTTATTGGTTTGACCCTTGGCCTTCTTTTTACCACTGTCTTCTCTGTATATGCAGGTTTTTGGCCAAAAGTTACATACATACACATATTTTTGACCAAAAGTCGCGTATACACGTAGGTTTTTGGCCAAAATCAGTGTATACATGCAGGTTTTTGGCCAAAATCAGTGTATACATGCAGGTTTTTGGCTAAAAGTCGCGTATATACGCAGTTGTTCTTTAAACAATCACGTACATCCTCCCTTTTGGTGAGTTTGATGTTGTGGGAAGTTGTTGGGTGGGTTCTGACTGTGGTTGGGTCTTCCTTGGGTCTGATGTTGTCTGTTGGATGCTTCTTTTGTGACCAGAGACCAAATTTTCATTGATTTTTCTTTGAAAGTAGTTTTAGTCATTTATCCTTTTTGTTTTGTCATTAGTGCATTACTCTTTTTTGTCTCTGTGTCTTGTTGGGCTTGTGTTTTATACTTGCTACAGAGACTAAGAGTTTTAGATGACTTTTATTGCATTTTTCATTCTTTTATATTGAAAACTACAAAGTAGTTGCACTCTTAGTTGCATCTTAGATATGGATTTGAGGAGGTACTTGCATTAGATTGCTTGGATGAGAGTTTTGTTTAGGCTTTCATATAGGAAGGATTGCATTGGCATTCAGAAAGGAATATATATTTATGAATCTCATGTAGTGGCATACCCTGTTTTTCATTTGACAAAGATTGCACTTAGCATTGTTTGTTATGGTGTGCATATTTATTTCACTGTTGAGTCATAATGTCACATTAGAGGAAATTTGGGGTCTAAAATGGGCCTTATAAGAAAACGTGCCAAAATAAGTTTTTGTGAGTTGGAATTCAAGAACCAATAGAATTTCAATAAAATAACTCAACCATAATGGTTGAATTGACATATTTGTCATTAAAAAAAATTACTTTTTTTGTTCGTATTTATATCTCATTGTGTTTTTACTCAAATTTCGATTGAGAGAGCTCGTTGGATGCAGAATTTGATTCCGCATCCAATGAGTACCCACAATGCATACTTTTGATGGACCCCGCTACCCCAAAAACAAGAAATACCTGAAAAAACGTGATGATGACATCCAACGACATCATCATCACTTTTTTCAGGTATTTCTTATTTTTGGGGTAGCGGGGTCCATCAAAAGTATGTAGTGTGGGTACTCGTTGGATGTGGAATCAAATTCTGCATCCAACGAGCTCTCCCGATCAAAATTTGAGTAAAAACACAGGGAGATATGTCGAAAATACGAACACAAAAAGTAGTTTTTTTCTTTCTTCCTCCAAAATTAATCAATATTATTTTATTATTTTTACTATTATTTTATTATTTTAACTATTATTTTATTATTTTCCTTAGGAGGCCCATTTTAGACCCCAAAATTCCTCTAATGTTAGTTGCACGACCATTTCCCTTTGAGTAATTACAGCCAATTAAAATCAACGCATAATAAAATGAATTACACTCTTTTCTTTTATAGGTTGCACCAACAAGATTAGGTTTTAGGGTCTTGGAATAGTTCATTGTGAGTAAATTCTCCAAGACCACTAAAAAACAACATGTATGTGTTTGTCCAAGTGAGAGTGTGAAATTCCTTGGTATAATTGGTGTTTCTCAGGATCATCTCTCAAAAGAGAGTTAAGCATGAGGCAGTGTGAGCAGTTATTGATTGGGATGACCCCTAATCATAACTGAGTAGCACCAGAGATATTTCCAGGATTGTATTCGTATCTGAGGGCTCTTTCGAGAGTTTTGAGCTTTGCTACCCTGCCCATATGGTCAATCCCACCTACGACTGTCTGCCTGAGCATTGATTATATTGAGGTGACCCTAGTTGCCTTACCTAGGTTATCGAGGGGGTACTTCCAGAGGTTATTCTGTGAGTGTCCTGACCAGGTAGAGGTTGGATAGCACATCCACTAGATGCGTTGAAGCTAAGGGCCACTATAGTTGGTTACATACCTCCGCTTGTAGTGTATGGGAGTTTCGAGCCTTTCCTAGGCGACACATACCTGCTGCATTCGGGAGCTCACATATCCTCCCCTTGGTTTGCTTGTATTTTGGCTATAGATTTTATTGGGAGTGTGTTCTTTGTGCACTAGTTGGCCTTTGGGATCATGGTTACTTGAGTATATTTATGCTTTCTTCAGTTTGGGTCCTTTTATCTTCGGCATGCCTGGTATCCTATCACCCATCCTTGGTCCTAGTACAGACCCTGGTGTCAGACTTGGGCGCATCACAGCCCCTTACCATGCTCATAGATTTGGGAGTGGTCACATTCTACCCTCTACTCCATTTTTGGAGGATGTTGACTCCCTTCTCTCGGTCTTTACACCGGTGGTCACCCTCATGGGGGTGGTAGTGGATGCATGAACGTTGGGTCTACACCTTACTTTCCTTTTATGTCCCATAGTTCACCACATTGTTTCCTTTGAATTTATTTGTCATGATCATTCCTCCCTATTCCCTATAGTTTGGATTCTTTATTGACTATTTTGGGTTGTTTTGGACTAATATAGTTGTCATGTAGGGTCCAGTTTTTGTACACTCTCTCCGAGGTTTCGACCCATTTGTTCCTATCATAGGTATCATGTCTAAACTGGCATATAGGTTAGGATTTCACATCCGCTTGCATTTTTCATGACCTTATGACTGTTTCATTTTAACCTTAGGTATGAACCCATTCCATGGTATCACAGAACCTTTATGCTACTATTAGAAGTGATATTATGTGAATGGTAGAGCTTTCCTATACATGGGTTTCCTAGTTAGCTCCCTTTTGCATTTGATACCCATGTTGTAAGTCCTCTCTTAGGTCTGGGAGTCCTTTGTATAGTACCACCATGACATTTTGCAAGAGCCTCATACTCCTCTTGATCTTTTGCTGTCCTATTTCCCTCAGGACTCCCTTATGTCAAGTTGTAATTGCATTATCATGAGCTTTGCCTGCCTTCTTGAGCCTTATGTTGGCTTCCCTGACTTTGAGTTTCAGCCGTATAGCGAGAGCTTGTCTCATGTCTAGCCATGCAGAGCCATCTTTTATATCATTTGCATCTTGATTCCCTATTCTACCGGGAGGGGACTTTCCCCTGAGTGTCGTTATCCTACACATGTATCCTTGCATTGAGCATAGGTATGTTCCACTACCTGGAACTAGTTTGTTTTCCCATATGACACTCGTCTCCTCCTAGTATGTAACTATAAAGTAGTTTTATTCTATTTCAAGATTTTTAAATATTTGAAAAAGTACAAAAAAAAATTAAAAAACCAAAAAGCCAGACAAGGAAAGATGTTATCTTTGGCAGCTGTCGAGTTCTGTCTCCTTCGAACAGAGCAATGTATATCACATCCATTGGTTGGGATTATACGGTTTGAATTTAGGAGCTGTACTCAGTTATCTGAGTTTATCTCCACCGACTAGTTAAGCTTCCAGTCCCTATGGAGCCTCTGTCGATGCCTCCTGTGTCACAGAGATGTCCTAGTTTTGTATATCGAGTCTATGCTGCCTTCATTCAGTCACCATTTGCTGTTATGCTCTTGTTTGAAGGAATTTGAAAACTGAGTCGGCCATTCCTCAGTTATCTTGACTTTTCATGTCAGCCATTCTCGGTACAGTTACTGGTTTGTGCACCTTATGATTGAGTCCTTCCACATTATAAATCTTTGTTGAGTACCTCGTGTTGGATGATGGGGGATGCCTTAATGCCCTCCTTCCAACGGATTTCATCCCTTCGACTTCAAATCATTTATTCTGGGATTGGAATCTAGAGTCATTTTTTAGTGCCTTGAGACTTGCAGTCATTAGTGGCAGGTTCTCTCGCCATCGACAGTTTTTGGGAATACATCAATGTCCCCGGATCGATGGATCCTCTCAAGTGTTCGACCTCAACACATTTATTCACACTTGTTAGTTTGCACTCTAGTACCTTGATTCCCATTATCATTATCGGTGGGTGATCTCTCATCTGTTAACGGTATACATCAATGATCGATAATCAAACAATGGACTACTATGTTTGACCTTGACACCTCTATTCACATAGTAGGACTTGTACTCGTAGCGGTTTATGTAGAAGACCTTCCAGATTGGTGGCATCTCTTATATGCTACCTCCTTGATCGTGCTAGTGTTCATGAGATTTCAGCTCTCGTGACTTGATTCCAGTGTGTGTCAGACATTTCCAGCCATTATGGAGATCCTGATCTGTTGTATATCTTCATCTATTATGGAGATCATGATCATTTGTATATCTTCATCATGGAGATTCTGATCTATGTATATTGTACATGGCGATGACCACTTATGTCATATTTTGTATCATGCCTATTCATGGCCATTGTACTCTTATGTATCCGGGACTGCTATATGTATTTGCAGTTATATGCAGAGTTGTATCATTATACTATGTTGATTGGGTGGCTGGTCCTCCATTTGGGATTCTTCATCACCCCACTTCTGGGATGGACTTATAATGTATTTCGGCCTTCGTATGACCCCTCTGACCTCACACATTAGGGGGCATCTGTTATAGCAGATTTTACCACACCAGGTGAATCACACTTGTATGGCCTTCCCCTGTCCATCTGCAGACTCCTTAAACCCCTTGGACAATTTTTTGTCCTTTGATGTTTCCTAGACCATCCCTAAAAACATGATTAAATTGCTATACGTGACTTTTAAACCCTTTCTCGCATATATACGCGGGTTTGACCTCTAAAACCGCATACATCGGGATGTGTACAAAAATCCAAATCCTTTTGGAATTTTCCTTGACATGGATCCGACTCACTTGTCTCCTGACCTTCCATATGCCTTGAGATCGCTCGGATTTGACCTTTCATTACCCCATTGAAAATCTATATAAGGAAACCTTTGGATACATTGAAGGCATCAGAGAATTGAGAGCAAAGAAACTATAGTCCATTGTTTCTGGAACTTGTGCTTGAATCTACATCCCTTTGTCCCTTGGAGCACTTTAGTGTTCTTCCCAAGCTTGCATTTTGCTTGTGAGCTTGCTATCAAGAGATGGAGGATTGAGGTGGTGGAGGCCCAAGTGGGGGATTCAGTTTCTTCAATTCGCAAACGTGCCGACAGAGGTTGTATTCATTGTAATCTCTGATTTTATATTAATAGAAATATCTTTTCCTGTCCAATAATGTAGGTTTGAATGAATATTTTATCCATGGATGATTTCAAATGCTTATACGTTGTTGATTATATTTGCTAGAGTAGATATAACACCAATATATAGCATGCTTGTCTTGTTTACTTGTTGTTGAGGAAGTGATTCATCAATTCAAGCTGAAGTTGGAAAGCTCAATGGGGATCTACTTCAACCGTCCGGAATAAGGTATGAGGTTTGATCCTTTAGTGTTAGATATTTGATTTCTCTTGCATATTGGAAAGGATTGATTTTTGGAGTCAAGCTATCTGTTGTGGTATCCCAATCCATAGGAATTTCTCTCCGTAACAATGGCTCCCCAAGAAAATTGCTCTAGTTCATTACCCAACTCTCTTCAAGCTAACCCTGCTAACTTCTTTCCTCCTTTGCAGTCTTGAGAAATGGAATCAATAGACCTCGCATAATGCAATTACCCTACTCCCTACCTCTACAGATCCTGGCTCTAAAATCCCTATGGATGAAGAGATGTTAGAGATATAACTAGGAGACCTCGAACTCGTTGGGCTATAAGATTCATGTACCAAAAAAGATTTCAACTCAATTTCAGCTCGCCATATCCAGCTATTAAAAGAGGCCCTAGATAAATCCAAAGATCAAAACAAACTTGGGGTCCTCAACCTGCAACAAATGGACAAGCACAAACTAATACGGGAAAGAAAAAAAAGAGGGAGAAAATCCTCTCTACAAAGGATAAACGTGTTAGGCACCCGATTGGTAGAATTAGGGCAATATGCCTAGTTTACATCTTTTTTCCCCTCCTCATCCCCTTGTTCCTAATGAAGATCATCTCCTGGAATGTTAGAGTTCTGAACAATCTTACCAAAAAATGAATGCTGAAAATAAAAATCCAGAAATATAAGCATGCAGTTCTCTTGATTCAGGAAACAAAGTGCTCCTCAAAGACCCTCCACCCGATAATGGAAAAAATTTGGAAAGGACTCCAAACTATTGCAATATATGCAAATGGGGTGGCTATAGGTATTTCCATTACCTGGAGCCCTACATATATTATCCTCAGCGACTCTTCAACTTGTGCCCATGCAATAGTTTCTTCCTTCCACATACTTGGAACCAATATCCACGACCACCTTCTCAACGTCTACATCCCCCAACAACCAGAGCTCAATCTCAAGCTACTGCAATTCATGAACTAGTTCTCCCTATTGCACCAGGAATCCCCACACATCATAGGTGGGGATTTCAACATGATCACCTATCTTGGGGGAAAAAGGATGATTAAAAGTTATTTCAATGGAAGACCTTCTTTTCAAGGATGCTATCAACGATTGCAGACTAGTGAATCTACAACCTTCCTCTAGTTTTTTCACTTGGAAAATTTGTAGAGAAGGATTCCATCAGATAGTCAAGCGATTAGACCGCTTCTTGATATCGGAGGATTTTTTCCAAGCGGGCAGGCTCATAACCTCTTCAGTTCTTCTAGCGGTGGGCTCATATCACTAGCTCATTGACTTAAACTAGCAGAGTATCAATGACCATCTCCACCACCCTTTCTGATTTGAAAAATTTTGGCTATTTGATATGACCATCATGGACTTCGTCAGCCTCTAGTGGTCCGAGATGCTGCTGGCAAGAAATTCAAAATGGCCATTATGTAGCAAAAACTTAAATCTTTGAGATCTAGACTCAGGCTCTGGAATCACACCACTTTTGGTGACATTTTCAAAGACAAAAAAAAAATTGAAGAAAACCTTAAAGCTCTTCAGTGCTCCATAATGGTTAATGGAGTATCATAGGGAAAGTAAACATAAAGAAAAGGATCTCATGTCTCAACTAGACAAAAGTTGTAGTCAAGAAGAGATTCTCTGGAAGCAGAAATCTAGAGTAAAATGGTTAAAGGAAGGAGATAGAAACACGACTTTCTTTCACATATCCACGATACAACACAGAATGAACAATCGTATATCCAAACTCAAAACAGAAGCAGGTGAAGTGATAGAAGATCAGGAGGACATTGAATAGGAGCTCGTTTGGTATTTCCAACATCTTCTGGCAGAACCAACTATCTCCGGAGCCAATGCAATTGAGAAAGTAACCCAGCATATTCCCACCATCATCACAGCTGAGCAGAATGCACCACTCTTACAACCCATCTCTCTTCAAGAAGTCAAACTAGCAGTGAATCAAATTTCTAATGATACAATGCCTATACCGGAGGGATTTACTATCAAATTATTTCACAGCTATTGGAACTTGCTTAAGCATGAGTTCCATGAAGTGGTGAAAGAGTCACGTCAAAATCAATGGATCTTGCCTGCTCTCAATGCTACCCACCTCACTCTAGTTCCCAAAGAAATTGGAGCCTCCCTGCCTAGTAAGTTCAAGCCCATATCCCTTTGCAATGAAATTTAGAAAATTATCTCCAAAGTGGTAGCTAACCACCTCAAGCCTCTTCTCCCTTTACTCATTTCCCCTAAACAAACGGGATACGTCGACTGAAGAAAACTCTTGGATGGTATTATCCTGACTCATGAATTTATTCATTCCCTCAAAGTCAATCGCTCTCCTAGGATTCTCCTTAAACTATATCTTTCTAAATCCTTTGATAAGGTTAGCTGGGATTTTATTAAAAAATATGATCCTTTCCTTTGGGTTTAGACATGAGTGGACCAACTTTATCTCCTCCCTAATGAACTCATCCTTTTATTCGATCCTTATCAATGGATTCCCCTCTTTTACCTTCTCTCCCTCTTGTGTTATTCATTAAGGGGACCCCCTCTCTCCCTTTCTCTTCATCCTCATGGCTGAAGGATTAGGAATATCGATTCATAAATCCATTTCCTCGGGTTCCCTGCCTGGCCTCTCCCTACACGGTGAAAATCCCATTTCTTATCAATAGTTCGTAGATGAAACCCTCCTCTTTGGTCACCCCTATATTCAGGAAGCTCACACTCTTAGAGATATCCTCCACACTTTCTCAAAATCCTATGGAACCACCCACAACTTAGAAAAGTCTCAGATCATCTTCTTTAATACGAACTCTGTCACCAAACGTAATGTCTTGCGCATCCTCAGGTTCACTGTCTCCATCTTACCCTCGAAATACTAGGTGCACCTATTTTTTACTCAGCCATTAAGAAATCCTCTTGGAAAGAACTCTTGGACAAGCTGGAATCTTGAATCTCCTCCTCGACCTTTCGCTCCCTTAATATTCCTTGTTTCCTTACCCTACTTAAATTTGTCCTCCAATCCTTGTCGATCTGCCTCTTTTCTATTCTCGTTGCTCCTAAATGAGTGCTGAAATCCATCAGAAGTATTCAGCGATCCTACCTTTGGGGAAAAAGTTCCAAGAACAACAAGTGGGCCCTGGTTAACTGGAAAACTCTCTATTTTCCTCGAAGTAAGGGAGGACTAGGACTGAGATATCTTAAAATAAACAATGCAAATCTCTCTACAAAAATCTAGTGGACCTGTATCTCTCATAATGACACGCCCTGGGGACAATTATGGAACAGAAAATATGCAACATATTAGGACCCTTCTCAACTAATCTGCCTCAACAGTGATCCCTTGGGATCCCTCCTTTGGAAAGCTGCCAACTCTTAAAAATCTCTCATCCTGCAGCACAGCTTCTAGGAGATTAGAGAGGGATCTCACGCTTACTTTTGGAAGGAATCTTGGCAGTAAATTCCCTAATTCATTAACCAATATGATATAGGTGATACTCATATCAACCAGTTAGTTGACTGTCGACACATTTTCCTGGACTTTTGGGGACCTGAAGGTTCTCTTCCCTTTCGTACTTGGAATCACCCAAGAAGATGGCACATGCGTCTTAATCCTAAAACAATGGAAAAAATATGTAAGGATCTTAAGGCTATAAAAATTAGAATCAAACAAGGTACCGACATTCTAAGATGAGGGAATCTCCCTAAAGGGTCATTTACTATCGAGGCCTACTCTATCCTTGCCACCAAGGAAGCAGATCAACAATTTCCCCTCTGGAATAAAAAATGGAATCTACATGCATGGCCCAAAATTTCCACCTTTCTTTGTTTTCTCTCTCACAAATGCATCCTCACTTGGGAAAACCTACAAAAAAAGGGCTTCCAAGGGCCTACGTTCTGCATCTTGTGCAATAATTGTACTGAAAACATAGATCACTTTTCGGACTATTGTGATTTTTCCTCTAATCTTTGGGATCGTAGAGCCATTATTTTTAGGAGAACTACTACAGACAAGCATAATGTATTAAACACTCTGCAAAGATGGGAGGAAAATCCTTTCCAAAGTGCTCTTCTTAACAGAATATGGGATCTTACCCCTATATTTTTGGTCTGGAACATATGGAATGAGAGGAATTCTAGAATCTTCAAGGACCAGTACAATGCTCTGGAAAATATATGTGCGGATCTAAAAAAAATATTTAGGACACCACCTTCCTGAAAGAGTGGCAAACCTCTGATTTTCCCTCTTCAGCAGGAGAAAAAAGGTATCCTGTAAAACTGGAACTTCACTCAGCGTCCCCTCCCCTCTCTTGGTAGGGGTCCTCCCAGAAGGTTATCCATCCCTAAGCAATGGTTCCACCCCCCCCTGGTTGGCATCTTCAAGCTCAAATTCGACGAGGCCTCAAAAGGTAATCCGAGAAGGTCGGGCTTTGGAGGTGCCATCTGCAACCATGACGGTCAAATATTGCATGTTTTCTTCAGAGGAATGGGGTACAACACAAACAACGCTGTTGATATTGAAGGCCTCATTTAAGGGATCTCCCTAGCTAAAAATATGAAATTTGTTCCAATATTTGTGGAGGGTGACTCTCAAATGATCCTTTCTCTTGCCACCAAAAATCAAAATGGCGCGCAGGTGTCAAAAATATACACTAGTTGTAGAATGGAACACAGCATCGGTATACTTGTAAAAATTATGGAGGCTCTCCGCTCGATCACCTTCCACCATGTTAGGAGAAAATCCAATGCTCTGGATGACACCTTGGCCAATGAAGGGGTTAAGTGCAACCTTCCTCTTTGTGGAGGAAAACTTGGAACGCCCTTCCCGAATAGCTTAATTCAACTCTGCAACACTCTCGCTTCTCAAGACCTCCTCTCCTCGAATGTGGGTGCTTCTCCTGGAATACCAACACCTGGCAGCATGCTCCCTCCAATTGGCACCAACTTGAGCCTTCAACCCAATGCCAGACACATTGTAATATTTCACTTAATTGACAAACCCCCGGATCAGGCCCCACCTGGCGGCTCGATACCCGAACAGGTTCCAACTGGATGCTCCCACCTGCCATCTAGCTCTAGCATGCATTCCTTATCTTCCTGTAGCCAGGTATATAGGATGAAATTAATGGGAGGTCATTCGAATGGCCCTAGATTAAATGAGCTCCAACATGAGGATGTGGTCCATCTCTCTGAAGCGACAGGAGGAGTACCAGGTCATTTACGCAGGTAGCTGCAAGCTGCAGATACCGCATGTGGCTCACCTGTCATCCACTCTGATGATGTATGAAATGGTGATTCTGTCTGCATCCCCCTACATTTTCTCTCCCACCATGATTCCTCTACAGCTCTATAGTGTTCTATTCAGCGCTGCGTGTTTCACTGCTTCGCTCACGCACTATCAATCGGCTAAGAGGAACCCAACGTCGGGGTGAAAGACATGGTTCTGGAAGGGAAGCGGAGGATCCCAAGAAGGCTAAGGCTGTAAATAATGGTTATTATAGCATAGTTTCATCCCCAATTCCAGCTCTTATCGAATATTGGGAAAATGTTCAAGTGGTTGACTTCCTCGCCATGGGAAATTACGGCAATCAAATTAACTTCTACTGGTTGGTTAAGAGCATGCTTGGAAACTTGGTCGAAGAGGTTTTAGTGAACTGGACCACTACATGTTCTTCCATATTGGATGTCATAGGTCTCCCAATGCAACTAGACGCCAAATTGGCTATCCTTGACACTAGTTTGGCTAGAGGAAAATATTCATTGGAGAGGTGCTCCACTATGCACAGGCGTCCTGCTCCGAACTTCTCGAGGCCCAACATGGTTAGTGTGACAACCACTTACCCTGTTGGGTATTCATCGGTTACTCTCCTAGGAGACCCATCCTCTGAGCCTCCTGCACTGTCCATTGCAGAAGATATGTTTGCAAGAGTGGGAGGGAGTTCGAAAGCCTTTCTATCCTCAACCTCAGGGCAAACTCTACATGACTCGGGGGCTTCCTCTAGCCAGCCACTGCTTCTCTCCAGCTTCCCTATGTTGTCCACCATAGATCTATTGCACTTCAAACGGGTTCATACAACCACTAGGGAGGTTTCTCTAAGCAGAAAAATGGAGCCTCTGACACCCAAAATCCCTCAACGAGGGTGGGCAGACGATTTCTTTGGTAGTTGGCCAATAGTCAAAGACAAACCCAGTCCTAGAAAGGAAGAAGTGTCTCCACAAGATGACAACCCCTATCCCTCTCGGTTTTCTACAAAGGTTATATATTTTTTGTTGAATCATATGTTTTCTTGCTCAGTTATGATATCTGGTTTAAATAGTATGTTCTCCTACAATGTCCAGCCCCTGGAAAATGGACATTTTTCTCATGATATTCTGATTCCTAGCATTTTTGGACGTCTGGTTTGGTGGTTCCGCCAACCTAGACTGCTTAGGCTGGCATTATGCCCTGTAATATTTTTTGTACTTTTAATATAACTATTTCCAGCAGCTTTACAAAAAAAAATCTAATGCCCAACAAATGTTAGGCTAGGATGGAAGGAAAAACCATGGATAGTTTGATCACAATAGGAGAGGATGTTTACATTGATAGTGATAAGGAGAGGCCATCACATTATACGTATCATATTCTGTGAGGCCATGCTTGTAAGAGGAGGAATCAAAATATTTACCTGAAACTCCGAGATGGGGCCTCTACTTTTACTTCATATGGGTCTAAGACTGGTTCTGGTTCAATACCCTAGTTAATTGATTCTTCGATTGGTTAAAATATTCTTGGTGCTTCCACCAGTTCAATTGGATTATTTTCTACTAAAGGATTTGAGCCTGGTGAAGCTACGCTTGGTGCTTGTTCAACGGTCACAGATGATAGCTATGAAGTTAGAAAGGCACCTCAGTTAAGTATGACGGATCCTTAAGGCCTTGCATTTTCCTAGAAGGATTGGTTGATTCTATCAATTAAAGGTTATGGTTACGTTAGAATCTTATCTCAAGAGAATGGTATGAATATACTTTATTTGATTACAACCATTAAAAATTTACAAAATTTAGTAAATTGTAACACTTCATTGTCAAAAATTGCAATTTTCCATTATCAGTGTGACACAATTAAAAATTACTAACATAAATGACAAATTAATATTCTTGTAACCAGTCATTTTTTATGTTGTGACTAAATTGGTCGTTTACGTTAGTTATTTTTAACTCTGTCACTTATTATCTAGTCATATTTTTTAACCCATGACTAAATCAGTCATTAAATTTAGTCATTTGGATCACTCAAAATTGGTCAAATTTGGATGTTAATCACTTGAAAAAACTGCGGTGACTAGATTTTTTTCCATGTAGTCACTAATTCCTCATTTTGTACTAGTGAATTAACCCTAGCATTGTCAATTTTTTCATTCACATCAGAATTGTGTCTTTGATAAATCCCTTCATATTCAGTGTGTTCCCATCTGTTACTCCTTGCATCATCATTTGAAGAATGATGTTACATGTCACCCTTATTTACATCGATTAAGGGAAGTCATTAGCCCCATGCTTATCAAACCAATGCCATGTTAGGTTCAGCAATTTCACATTTGGTTATGAAATTATCTTGGTCCTTAATATAAGGCCCTCGTCTTATCATATGCTTCAACTCTTATCAACGTCAGCTCACCTTACTCTAAGAGTTGTAGTGGTTACAATTGTACCTTGTGTCCCTTCTCATCCATATAAGGGGTCACCTTGAACTATGTAGGAAGAGTCATTAGTGCTCCCTAACTTAGTGGTATCCCTTATGCTTGACACTAGCAATTCTATCGCATTAGGGGAAGTCAAACATTTTGATGGTAGCAGTGTTCACATTTTATTATTTATGGTAGCAACACATATGGTGTAGTGAATTTCTTCCAATGACTTCACCATTATTTAGGTCCCCCACGCCCGTGGGATTTTTTTGGTCATCAGTAGTTCTGCTTCTTCAACACCAATAACAACATTTCAAGTATTTATTTACATATACAAGGATGGAATCATCCTTCATCCTTGCAGAAACAATATCAAGGATTGACCCCTCGGCCTCCTCTTATTGTAATCTATTCTAACATATTTTCTGGAACATAGGTATGTCTCTCTCATTTGTATAAAACACCATATATTCTCTACAACTTCAATGGTCATCACCAAAAACCTTCCTTTATGGGAAGGTCCTTCCACCCACAAGTTCTTGATAACTTATTAGAACATGGAGATACAGAAAATCATGCAGCTAAAAGCACTAGAAACTTACACTAATTAGCGTGGCCTTCTTGTTTAGTTATCGGTGCATACTCACGTGGAGTTTCCTTTGAAACATGTGCGACTGTCAAAATGATGAGACTACTTCATTCTGTACTGCATTCAAATATCAAAACAGCTCTCTTCATTCCAATATTCAAATGAGACTCCTCACATGCTTGGGAGTATTCAATATCCCCCCTCATGTACTTGGAGAACCAGTTCAAAGGAAAGAGTGTTCACATTTCCATCTAGATGTTTCTTGGGCTCCATTTGGCCTATAAAAGGAATCCATTTGCATGCATTCTATAAGAGAAAACCGTAGCAAAGTCACGATGTTGGAATTACATTAAGATCTCATCTTTCAATCTACTTCTTACCTCAAATTGACATGCGAAATCTCTCTTACTTTCTTCCTCTAAGAAGCAAGTGTTTCTCCATTGTTCTATGCTAGATATATTGCAATTTTGTGGACAAAAAGGACCTTCCTAAGGGAGATTGTTTGCTACCCTTGATGCCATTACCTTCTAGGTGACCCCATTGTATTTAGCTGGAATATTGGGAAATCAAAATTTGGTTTGGCTTACTCTTGTTTAATTTTTTTTCTTAGCACTTATCCCATTTATTTCTTGTTAGTTTTGTTTTATTTCTTGTTTAGACTTTGTTTTTCTATTTGGAGTTTGGGCTACTAACAATTTACATACACAATATTGGGTCCTTGTTGCGACCTCAAGGATATCTCAACATATGGGAGGACTACTCACCCTTGTGTATATTTTTCCCACAAAATATGTCTAAGTTACATCAATTAAATTTGATATATCTTCCGATTAATAAATTTTCTATATTTATATCAATTAAATTTGATATTTTTCAATTATAAAACAATTTGAATATATATGTACAATATTCTTCCAACTAAACTAGATAAACTATGGAGAGTATTGAAGCGTAATTAATTTATAATCAAATAGTTAATATATAATTAAGAAGATACAATTCACATTGAAATAAAATGAAACATAGTCAAATTTAGTAAAACATAATTTGAAGAAGAAGAATGATACATGTGGGTAATAGTAAATATCTTGTCCCACTTTAATGTTGTGTTAAAGTTTGAAAGATATAATTTACATCAAAATCAAACATAGTTAACATAATGAACTTAATATACTTAAAATATATAATTTACACGTATTAAAATTCAAGGCATAGTTAACATAATCAAGAACAATGCAATGTAGGTTACCAAATTTTATTATTTTATAATGTAGGAAGTAGGATTTTGTATTGCTATATGTTCGATTAAAAGTGCCACTATGTTATTGCACAATCTTAATGTGCACATGTATTAAGTGAATCAATTAACCTTGAATTATGTTATGATTGTTTAAACAATTAAGGTTGTATGACTTTATAATGCTTGCTACAATGGAGTCCACAAGTGATGCTTGGATATGAAATCTATAGTCAAAGTTTAACTTTCAAAATTTTAATTGGACTATGCAAGGATAAATCCGGATTAGCCATCATAGAACCTCGTTCCCTCTCACACGGTTTCAAGCATAGATATTAGTAACATTATCAAGTTGTATTTTGACATAGTTAACACAATGAATTTAATTTACTAAAATACATAATTTACATTAAAATTCATAGCATAGTTAACATAATCAAGGAGACGCTAATATAGGTTACTATATTTTATTATTTTAAAACATAGAGTGTAGGAATTTGTGTATTGTCATATGCTCATAAATTATTAGATTAAAAGTCCCCGTGTGTTATTATACAATCTTATATTGAAAACTTGTGCATATATGTATTAAATAACCTTGAATTATGTTATGATCGGTTATGTTATGATTGTTTAAACAAGTAAGGTTGTATGACTTTAAAATGATTAATATAATGGATTCCATGAATGATACTTGGATATGAAATCTATTGTCAGAGTTGAACTTTCAAAATTTGCTCAGTGTTAAAATTTCACAATTTCAATTGGAGTATGCAAGGAAATATCCCGATTAGCCATCACAATACCATGTTCCCTCTCACACGGTTTCAAACATGAATGTTAGTGACATTATCAAGTCGTATTTTGACATAGCTAACATAATGAATTTAATTTAATTAAAACATTTAATTTACATTAAAATTCAAAGCATAATTGACATAATCAAGAAGAATCTAATGTAGGTTATTAAATTTGATTATTTTAAAACGTAGAAAGTAGGAATTTTTGTATTGTCATATGCTCATAAATTATTAGATTAAAAGTCCCCTTATGTTATTATACAATCCTATAGTGAAACATGTAAATGTATGTATCAATTAAGTCAATTAACCTTGAATTATGCTATGATTGTTTAAACAAGTAAGGTTGTATGACTTTAAAATGATTGATATAATGGAGTCCATGAATGATGCTTGGATATGAAATCTATTGTTAGATTTGAACTTTCAAATTTTGATCAGTGTTAAAATTTTAAAATTTCAATTGGACTATGCAAGGAAATATCCCGATTCGCCATCACAGTACCATGTTCCCTCTCACACGGTTTCAAACATGGATGTTAGTTACATTATTGAGTCGTGTCTTGACATAGATAACATAATGAATTTAATTTATTTAAAATATATAATTTACATTAAAATTCAAAACATAGTTAAAAAATCAAGATTAATCTAATGTAGGTAATTAAATTTTATTATTTTAAAACGTAGAATGTAAGAATTTGTGTATTGCCATATGATCCTAAGTTATCACATTAAAAGTCCCCTTATGTTATTGTACAATGTTGTATTAAAAACTTGTGCATGTATGTATTAAGTAAATCAACTAACCTTGAATTATATTATGATTGTTTAAACACGCGAGGTTGTATGACTTTAAAATGCTTGATATAATGGATTCCATGAATGATGTTTGGATATAATGGATTCCATGAATGATGTTTGGATATGAAATCTATTGTTAGAGTTGAAATTTCAAAATTTAGTCAGTATTGAACTTTCGAATTTTCAATTGGATTATGCATAGAAAGATCTCGATTAGCCATCATAGTACCATGATCCCTCTCACATGGTTTCAAACATGGATGTTAGTGACATTATCAAGTCATATTTTGACATAACTAACATAATTAAATTATTTAAACTTAAAAGATATCATGTACCTTAAAATTCAAAGAAAAGTTAACAAAATCAAGAAGAATCTATTGTAGGTTATTAAATTTTATTATCTGTAGGAATTTTTGGATTGTCATATGTTCATAAATTAATAGATTAAAAGTCCCCTTATGTTATTGCTCAATATTAAATTGAAAACATGTGCATGTATGTATTAATAAAATCAATTAACCTTGAATTATGTTGTGATTGTTTAAACAAGTGAGGTTGTGTGACTTTATAATGCTTGATATAATGGAGTGTACGAGTGATGCTTGGATATGAAGCCTATTCTCAGAGTTGGACTTTCAAAATTTGGTTAGAGTCGGACTTACAAAATTTCAATTGGACTATGCAGGGATGATGATGAAAATGATTAGGATGGTGAATTGGCATGTCATCCTCATAGATCCAAAAAGTGTCATAGAACCTTTCCCATAATTTTGGCCAATTGGTCTTCTAGCATTGCATTTATGCCTGTAGGTCATGGGGACTTCACTTATTGAACCTCTCACATAGCACATGCGATCGTGGAATATTAAAGAATACCCTTAATTTCCAAAGATATTGACCCAAACTCTTTTTGTTGAAACCCCCTCCCAATACTTAAAACCTCCTCCCCACCCCTTTTTATACCTCAATCCTTATAAACCACCCTACCCACCCCCGCCTTAAACCCCTCATCCCCCCAATACCTGTAATATATTGGTTAAATTTTTGATAATTTTAAAACCCACAATATGAACTAACGTGATAGGATATTGGTCAACAAGTGAAGCCCCCTGTGCTGTAGGTACCAATTATTCAACAATGGCTATGAGGTGTGCATGAACTTAAGAACCCATTGTTGAATAAAAATTCTTTATATCTCCTAGATAGCTTCATAGTGGTCCACATGCCCCACTGGATAAGAAGTACCACCGAACTACAAGGACTGGTTGGCAAGGTTGAATTTCATTCTCACTACATGACAATGTTGTCAAGAGGATGAAGAGGATCATGATGATAAGAATGTCGATAATGATGATGGTGGTGGCGGTGGTGGTGGTGAGAACGATGAGAATAATGATGAATATGATGGGGATGGAGATGATGATGGCTATGATCATGTCAATGTCGATGATTTTCCCATATCATTATTGTTATGATGATTATATCGATGAGGAGGAGTAATATGGTGTTTGAAGGAATTAAATCTTTATTTGCATCACAAAAATTCCCACCACCTTTCCTATTAGCCCCTACATTCATGATCAAGTATTCTAGGATGTCACTTGTCCTCATTATCTAGACTTGATATTGGCTAGCATGAATGATTCACACAATATGGGCCTCATGTGAAATCATACATGCACCTACCATGTTTAGTCCTCCATTAATACCATGGTCAAACCCCTCAATACCAATCATGACTCAAGCTCAATTGATTATAAATGTTTTTCAATTGATTTCTTTATATTGTTAAGTATTTTTTATGTTTCTAAAATTGAATGTAAATGACTTCTTGGGTTATTTGGGTTAGACATTGCTTATTAAAAACCTCATAGTGTAACAATGAAATTTTATCACTATATCGAGGAACTTCATTAGATTGCTTTTAATATACACTCAAATTTTGATGTATTACTACGTTTTCAAATGAAAGGAATGGTTTATTGATGTATTACTACATTTTCAAATGAAAGAAATGGTTTACTGATGTATTACTACATTTTCAAATGAAAAGAATGGTTTATTTTAGCATGTCATCATTGAAGTGTTCAATATAGCATAGCCCTTCAAAGTGAAATAGGACCCTACCATTCAAATTTGATCCTTCAAGACATTTTCTTACCCTATTGGCATATCTAAGGCTGGTCTATCAATCCAAGTGGTGTAGCTAAGTGTCACATGTCATGTAGTGCATTAATAACCAAATTAATGCACTAATAGTTTTTTCTTTCTTAGAAATTTGTGGTATTTTTTGAAATTTTATTTTTTATTTTTTTAATCTAACCAATAAACCAAATATAATTAGTTAAATCATAATAAGTGATCAATATAAAATATTCCAAATATCTAATTTTAATAATATGAAAAACTAATTTTTGATTTTCAAAAATTATATTTAATGTTTATTTTACATAAATAAAAAAATAAAAATATATTGTATAAATACATATCAAAATTAATATAATGTCAAAAGCATTTTACATGAAATCAAGCTATCGCCATGCATAAAAATTGAATATCTCACCATGGATAAGGTCCATGGTTGTCGAGCTTAAAGAAATTGAACATCATGTTTTTGACGGTTGAAGAGAGGAGCAGCGCGCGCTAGGGCACGAGCAGGGGCTCGTCGAGTGAGGCATGGAGGCACCTGGGGGAGGGGAGGACGCGCCCCTCCCTTTGATTTCAAATGAGGATGCCTTCAGAAGGCTCCTCCAGAGCAGAGGAAAAAAGATCTCACCCCCGGTCATCCCAAAATTCATCAAGAAGTTGGAGGAAATCCCTGAAATCGCCCTTCCTGAAGAAAAACCAATGAAAACAGCCTTAGCTCTGGCTAAGAGAGGCCTAGTGGGCCAGTTCATGGGGTCATGGCCTTCATCCAAGACCACAGATGACTGGATTCAGAGGAATTGGAAGCCCAACCTGAAACAAGGTGTAACCTGCTACCCCGTTGGGAGAGAGTTTTTTGTGTTTGAATTCATCTCAGAAGAAGACCGGGATTTAGTCTTCAGGAATGGTCCCTACTTCATGGGAACGCAGGGCCTATATCTGAACAAATGGACACCAGACTTTGACCCCGCAATCGACCTCCCCAAAGAGGTACCAGTGTGGGTCAGGCTCCCCAATCTCCCAATGCATTGCTGGGACTTTGACACTCTTAAGAGAATAGGGAACGGAATCGACCATTTCATTGATAAAACTGATAATAAAGGACAATACTCCTGTGCCAGAATCTGTGTTGAAGTGGATCTTGAAGCCGGCCTACCTGAGGCAGTAAAACTAACAGTTGGATCCTGGACCCACTACCAGAAATTGGACTACGAACACTTGCCCTTCAAATGCAGGAACTGTCAAGAACACGGCCACTTCCAAAGATACTGTCCCAAACTGGCTACTGAAAAAGAAGATGCGGAAGGATGGCAGAATGCGAGGAAAGGGAAAACCTTCAGCAACACCAAAAACAAGGAGACAACGATCCAAGAACCACCAAAGGAAGGTAATCCACCGCCCAACCTTCAGGAAACTTCCAATGAGGTCCAAAACCCTGCAAATGGTACAGAAGCTAGGAAAGATCGGGGGACACAAAGCCCAAGCGTTTCTGCCCTTCATCGGTCTGCCTCCAGTCTGCCAAAGGAACATACCAGCCTGAGCTCGAAAACAGGAGCTGATTCCTCTGAGGAAGGTGATACTGAAGCAAGTAATCCGTCCGTCTCCCCAAATCAACCTAAGCGGGGATGGAAGCCTGAGAAGAAAAGAAGGGAAGAACAGTACTACAAGGATGTAGTTCGAGGCTCACAGCACACCATTCCAGAAATTATGAACACTAGATCGGGGATGAAGATTGGGAAAACCTCGAAAGGGGGCCATCCCCCTCAAACAGGTAAATAATGCAATACGTCTTCTGGAATTGCAGAGGACTCAGCACCTCTCTAAAAGAAGAAGCTATAAGGGATTTAGTAAGAGTATTGATACCGGAAGTCCTCCTAATCCAAGAGACGAAAATGGAGGAGGAAGCTCTCCTCCGAGCAAGGAACTCATTTTGGAAAAAAGGCCCAGGTAGGGCTATGAGCGCTAGAGGAGCCTCGGGAGGTTTGGAAACTTTCTGGGACTCCGCAAAGCTTGATCTTGTAGAAGAAGAAGGCACCACGCATTGGCTATTCACCAAGCTGTACCATAAAGACTCCGATCACTACATAAGTATCTTTAACCTGTATGTTCCTATCTCTTTTGTGGAAAAAAAAGAGTGCTGGGATTCTTTAAAAAATTTCCTAAACCAGCACAACCCTGAGAATCTAGTTGTAGCTGGAGACTTAAATGTAACCCTTGCTCTAGCTAAAAAAAGGGGGTTCAATTGTCCAGGATCCTGCCAGAGAATGGGTGGAAGACTTGATGCTGGATTGGGACCTTGTAGATATCACCCCTGACAGAGGAAAGTTCACCTGGTCCAATAAAATATTTGGGCCTGGCCACATTGCTGCCCGCCTAGACCGGTTCCTTATTCATTCCTCCTTCCTTACCCTTGGCCTCATGGCTTCCTCTATGATCCACATGCATTACACCTCCGATCATAAACCAATCTCGCTCACCCTCTCCTCTGAAGTTCAGTTAGGCCCCATCCCCTTCCGCTTCAGCCCTTTATGGGTAGATCAGGATGGCTTCCTTGACATTGTGAACAAATCCTGGAATGAACCGATTTATGGGTCTCCCTTCTTTGTCTGGGAAGGAAAATTAAGAAGGCTCAAAGCTGATCTGAAATCTTGGGCTAAAGGTCTAAGATCCCCTACAGATGAAAGGAAAAGAATCCAGAAGGCTCTAGAATGGCACCAGCTAGCCATGGAAGAGTCCCCTATCACCCTTGTCTTGCTCAATAGGGAAGCTGATCTCCAAAGGAAGTACCAAAAAGCATGCAGAGAGGAGGAAACCTATTGGAGAATCAAATCAAGAACGCTCTGGCTTCAAGCTGGAGACAAAAACACCACTTTCTTTCACAAGCAGGCTCAAGCTCGGAAAATCTACAACTCCATCAATGAGATTCAGATACAAGACCAAATAATAAAGGACACCAACAGCATTAAGGAGGCTGCCCATTCCTTCTTCAAGAAGCTTTACTCTGCCCCAGATATGGACCCGGTGGATCCGAACTCCTTCCCTCTCTCAGTGATTCCAAAGCTGATAAGTGAAGAGGAAAACCAGATGCTGAACAATCCTGTGAGTATTCGTGAAATTAAAAAATCCCTCTTCAACATGGATCCGGACAAAGCTCCCAGGCCGGATGGATTTACAGCCCGGTTCTATGTCTCTTGTTGGGACATAATTAAAAGGGACTTGTATAGAATGATCAAGAAGACTCAGATCTGCTCCAAATTGGGAGGCAGCACTAATTCCTCATTCCTGGCTCTCATTCCAAAAGAAAAAGGAGCCAAGAATTTCAATAGGTTCCACCCAATCTCCCTCTGCAATACTGGTTACAAAATCACAACCAAAATAATGGCCAACAGACTCAAAAAAATTCTACCAAAACTGATTCCGGAAAACCAAGGTGGGTTTGTTAGAGGCAGACAGATTCTGGACAATATAATCTTAGTCCAAGAAGCCATTCACTCTAGCTACAGGAATAAAGAGAAAGGAATGGTAGTTAAGTTGGACGTAGCCAGTGCCTTTGACCGAGTCAAGCATGACTTCCTCTTTGCTGCCATGAGAAACATCGGGTTTAATCAGAAATTTATTCAGTGGGTTAAAGCCTGCATATCAGCTCCCTGGATTGCTCCGCTAATCAATGGCCAGCCTACCAAGTTCTTCCAGGCCTCAAGAGGTTTAAGGCAAGGCTTCCCTCTCTCTCCAGTTCTCTATGTCATCCAGGCTTCCGTCCTAAGTTTCCAGCTGAATAAAAGTCTCCAAAACAGAGCTCTCTCAGGCATAAGAATAGCTCCCAAGGTCAAGGATGTAAACCACGCCCAGTTCGCTGATGACACTCTGTTATTGGGAGTGGCCAACCTCAGAACAGCCAGGAATTTCAAATCAGAACTTGACTGCTACATGAACAGCTCTGGAAGTGAAATAAACTTCCACAAAAGTAAGATTTATGGCTGGAATTGCTCCCCTCTTGAAATGCTGAACATTTCTCGAATCCTTGACATGGAAGGCATCTCATTTTGGGACACCTTTACCTACCTGGGCATCCCTATCTTCAAAGCCTCTCCTAAAGTTGCCCACTGGCTGCCCCTTCTGGACAAGCTCAAAAATAAAATCCAAGATTGGGGAGCATCCTGGCTCAACAAGGCAGGTAAAATTATTTTGATCAATTCTGTCCTCACCAGTCTTCCTATTTATCAGTGTTTAGTTCTGTTAGCTTCCAAAACCATAACGAACAAGATTGAAGAGCTGCTCCGGCGATTCCTCTGGGAGGGGGGACGAAATAATGAAAAGAAGATGCATCTTGTCAGCTGGGACAAGATCAAAAAGCCAAAGCTAGAGGGGGGCCTTCAAATCAGAGATGTTGCCACCCAAAATCTAGCCATGGGTGGCAAAATTCTCTGGAACATGATTTTTGGCAAGAATACTTGGAGCAGGCAGATCCTCCGTAAAAAATACTTCACAGGAAACAAAAAAAGATGCCTAGAAAAGCCTCCTAAAATGCAGACTGGTTCTCCAATCTTCTTGCTCTGCAAAAAAGCCTTTCCTCACTTCACAGCCAAGCTCACATGGATACCTGGAAATGGTGCAAACATAAAAATATGGGACGATTCTATTCTAGGAGATCAACCTTTTAACAGCCTGAACGAGCTAAGGAACATCCAAGCCTGGCTCACTGACAATAACTGCAACACGCTGTGGGATATTTCCTCATGGGGAAATGATGATCAAGAATCCTGGGTAAGCTGGAGCCTTGGAGATTATCCGAACGAGCTTAAGGAGGAAGCGTTGTTGCTGTTGGATATTCTTCAAGGGAAATCGCCCATCACTGCCAGATCTAATGATAAACGGGCTGGGGCTCTGGCACAGGTAAATACTCTGCCTCTGCTGGTTATGCTTCTATTCTGGAACGGCCTTGGGCTCCCCCCAATCCAAGCCCGTGGAATGCTCTATGGAATTACCCGTCCATCCCAAAAATTGATATCTTCACCTGGCAATTGCTTCATAACAGCATTCTCACCAATGACAATCTCAAGAGGAAAGGCTGGACTAGACCTTCTCGATGCCCATTGTGCAAAAACGCTGAAGAAAACGCAGATCACTTGTTTATTGCCTGCGATTTCACCCAAGAGGCCCGGAGAATAATGCTTGGTCCCATCGCTATCAGTTTACCCAGTTCTGTAGTGGAGATGGTAAGTCGCTGGCTCCACCTTTATCCCTACAACCTGAGCAAAAAGAATCTTATCAAAACCACGTGGATGTGGATCCCCAAGTTTATGTCATGGAAAATTTGGTTGAAGGGAAATAATAGAATCATTAAGGAGGAAAGCAGGGTCCCAGCTCAAATCGCCATCAAAGCCCGGGTCATGCTGTCTGAAGTATTAAAAATAAAGGCTCCCAAAAGCAATACGGCCCCTCTCTCTACTGATGAAGATCATTGGTTTAAGGAGTTCCAGTCAGCTCAAAACAGCAATGAAGCCATGAACTTGCCCCACAAGGCCAGCTGGGAAATTAGACTCGCTAAAATGGATTTTATCAAGTGGAGATCAGTGCTAAATGAATGGAGTCTCTTCTTCGACGGGGCCTCAAAAGGGAACCCTGGGCAAGCTGGAGGAGGCGGTATTATTTTTGAACCTTCAGGCAAAATCCATTTGTCCTATGCATGGGGCCTAGGACAAGCTTCCAACAACTATGCTGAAATCCTGGCGCTGTGGTAGGGCCTAATCCAGGAAAGAAATCTAAACATCCAAAAGATTAATATTTTCGGTGACTCCAGGCTGATTATTAAAGCGGTTCATACCAAGAAGGTGCCCTCGGACATTTTTCTTGGTCAAATTTTCAGGAAAGTCAGCCTCCTCCTCTCTTACTTCAGAATTTATAAGGCTCAGCATGTGCTAAGGAATCTAAATAGCCTTGCGGACACTGAAGCCAATCGCGGTGTTCTTCTGAACAAAAGCCAGCTTATTGTCAATGGAGGAAGCTCATTTTGCGCGATCCCATAAGGATAAGGAAAGGAAGACCATCAAGATCAGAAGTTGTAAGGAAATTAAGCTGGAAAGGAAGATTAGAATAGTGAAGGCTATGTAAAGGCCCTGGCAGCCCTTTTGCCAGTCTTTAATTAAAATTTTAACCGTTTTTGTCAAAAAAAAAAAAAAATTGAACATCATATCCAAAATAGGGTGACTTTCACTCTCTTTATATATATATGAAAAGAATAAATATGTTTATATATTTAAGTGTGGTTTACAATCAGGGGAATTATTAGAAGGGTTTCCTTTAGATGGGGGACATCAAGTGAAATTATCTATGTATAGCTATTGAAAGATTTGATTTTTAAAATTTCTATTCACAACATATAACATTCAATCATTTGAGCTATTCCACCCAGCTATATATATTTATATTTTATTAAATTGAAAAAATAAAAAGATAATACAAAAATTACATATCAACTTTTTTACATTAAAAAAAGTATTTTGACCTGGTTATACTTGATTTGGAGTGTTCCCATTTGATCCAAAGCATCATTTTTTCCATGTTTTACGGGTTTCTAACATGCCCACGGTAACCAACCTTTGACTGGCCTTATTTCATGTTTATGATCTGGCCCACAACAACATGTGCACTTTCTCAAACATTTCGTCGACAAGATTGTGCATTCCTACGTAACTGAGCATTCATTTCCTTCCCATATAAAAATATTAGTTGAGGATGGACAATAGTTGGAAAAATGACTTGTTCTTTTTTGGACTTTCATAGGCATCAGCAAGTGGAGTTCATGTATTTGCCGCTTTGTATACAATATAAAGGAAAAATATGACGACATATGCTAATTTGGTCCATTTGATTCCTCGCCTTTTTTTCTTCACTGTGAACCATGTTAATGGTGGAATCGCATTTGTGTCTAATCCCACAGTACTTTCTCTGCTTTCCCAGATCCTAAAGGAATAACCTTTTCCAGCGATTTTCACATTTCGGATGAGATGGGATGGGAGGATACAGATTATTCCATATTTCTATAGAGATACTAGACCCCACATAACAATGGACATTGACAATCAATATGCTCTCCTAGTGCTTACCAACCTTTATTAGGGCATGCAGTATTTGAGAGTTTACAGATTGCATGAGTTTTAATGTTGTAGGCCATTCTGCTTGGAGTAAGCTAAATTTTAGATGATTTGTATTGTTATGATGAATCTATATTTGATTCCATTGATAGTAAGAATTGTGGATGTCTTTTGAGAGTCCAGAAAAATGCTTCAGCAATGCATCTACACTCTGTTATTTTACTTCCACACAAGCACTAGCTGGGTTTGAAGAAAAATTGCTTAATTGGTTGTGACAAACACTACAAAATTCTATTGTTTTTCGAATGTTCAGTTTTGTTTAATGTTACTGGTTATACTAATGAATTTTTTGTTCACACCCATAACATAAGAAATAAGAAGAGTACTGAAACGTTTTGCAAGTAACATAATCTTCTCCAACGAGCAATGGAGGGTAAAACTTCTTTCCCTATATATATCTCTTCATTTTCTTGGGGTTTTCTTGGAGCAGCAATATTAAGACATGGAGCAAATTAACAGTTGCATCTTCATCATGGTGGAAAATATGCAGTGAGATAGAGACTAGCCCATCTGCATCAATGGTTGATGGCTGATGAGTATCACCCTTTCCTGTGTAGTCTAGTAACCATTCTTCATTTAATCATTACTGAGTTGTTTGATGGTGATATCTATATGCTTTCTCCATTCAATACTAATTTTATAAATTATATATTTTTTGAAGTTTAAAACCTTATATTCTGTTTATGATTTTATTACCATTAAATTTGTTTGTTATCCTTGAATGTTGACATAGTATAAAGTTTTGAAAGGTCTTTTAATAATCTTACCCTTACTTTAAAGAAAAAAAAATCTCTCAAGGGTGGCTGTGAAGCAGCTACCCCCTGCCTTATGTTTAAATAGAGCTTTAGTTAGAGATGTTTAAATAGAGCTTTAGTTAGAGAGAACTAGATCATGGTAGTAAGTAGCATAGCTGGTTGATCATATAAAAGCAATCTACAATGGATGAGTCCAACTATAGTTCGTTTCCCAAATTGAAACCGAGTAGCGGTCAATCATAAAGATAAAGGCTGCAATAAAATTGATTCGGCAATAATGCATCTTGGTAAACTATGAAAGAGAACTGAACAGAAAATGAAAGATGAAGATGAAGCATCTTCATCAAGATGAGAGTTGTCCAACTTGCAATAGGGTTGATAGGCAGAGATTCAATTCCAATTCCAATTTGTCCATAGAGCGTATGAAAATACGGGCCTAGGTCCAGAGTTTTATCAGCATGCTTGAGAGAAATAAACAGAAAAAATCTATTCAAAAGCTAGAGAGATAGAATAAATAATAATGACCATGCTCACTAGTGGATGTGTTGTTTTTAGATTGACCTATTTGCCCGACCATTTGCACCGATCGAACGACCAGCAACCTCGGATGTGACCGCTCACGCGAGCCAGGTCGTCCAATCGATGCAAATGGTTGGTTAAGTAGTTTACTCTGTTGTTTTTTCCACGGTAAACTGAGCTCGAGGTGACTATGAATAAGCATAATCAACAACTGAATCAATTGCCTTGCTCTGAGTCATATTTTTGAGAGGATGTTGAGCCAAATCTTCCAGTGGTTCTTCCCAAGTTCCTAGATTCAATGTTAAAAAATTGAAGATATAGGCATTCAAAGAATCTTTGGGTTTTTCTATGTTCCAGTTAAACCGAGATTAGTAAAAATAAAGCACTTGCGTGTAGTAGTTGGCATAAAAAGAAGATTGGTTGCATCCTTGCATGTTATATTCTATTCTACAAATCATCTCACTACCAGCATTCCTTAACACAAAAGTTTGATATGAATGAAGTATTACTAGAGGAGTATTTCAAAATGCACCACATCATTAAGACCGCACCAATTGTTAGATAGACCGAACAACATCAATGTTATACCAGATCGTGGAAAATCACCACACATAAGGTGTAAAGGTAAGATACCGCGAACAACATCAATGTTACACTAAATAGTGGAAAATCACCATATGTTGTTAGGGTTAACTTTGACTGGGGAATGAGTTTATAAGTTAAAGTTGATTGAGGTATAACACATGGTTTATTATAGCCCATTGTATTGGTGGCCCATAGTATTGTCCCATGGCATTGCATGTAAAGAAGCTTTTATAAGGCTTGAGGACGCTCCATTGTAAAGTGGCCTGAAGGTGAGTGGTGGCTAACTCACTTGGCTGGGCTTGGCTGGTTTAGGTCAAGGGAGATAATAGATCTATTATGGTATTTTTTATCGGTTTTGGGTTTTCAACTTAAACATTGTGTGTCTATTTTTAATGGTTTATTGTGCTTATTATTTTCTAGCATATTTTATTATTGATACTAGTTTATAATCCTAAGAATTGGTATGAGAGCCATGATTTGTCATATATTTGTGCTCGTTGTGTTGTCCCTGGTTTTTTGAATTAATTGTGGGGTGCATGTTCAGTGGTACCTGACACTCTAGAAATATTTTTTGGTTCCTGGATAAAATGTAATTTCCTCAGGTGCTAGAAGCACAAGGTATCCCTCTTATGTGCAAAGAAGGGATGTTGCATCAGATGTAGAATGAACCACTAGGTAGGTACGAGGGTGGCAGGTGTACTTGTAGCCTAACTTGATGTAGATCGGAGAGGTTGAGTCTTCGATTGGGGGAAGAATGTGAGATGGTTTAATCTCAGTTGTGGGACCAAGATTGATGAGCCATTTATGTGAAGAGAATTCCTAGAGAACTTGCGGTCACAGCGGCTGAGACCTATGTAATATGGTAGATGAATTCTTTTTATATGGACGTCAATGATAAGGTTGGATGCAGGTACAAAAGGAGCATGGAAGACAATGAGCATAGAAAAGTGAGAGGACGAAGCGACAGATGATGATGGTGTAGTCACCATGAAAGCACCTGAAAAAAAATTAACGGAACAGTTTGCATGTAAATGACCATATCATTGTAAGACCTAGTAAGGCATTCATACCCTTGGTAACTCACCGGTAAAGTCGGGGGAGACATACCTAGGTGATAAAGGGATGTATGTGAGATTCATTGATAAAACTTTGAGGGGGGTTGGTGATTAGTCCAAGTCAATTTTAAAGGGAGGATTGTTAGGGTTAACCTTCACTCAGGAATGAGTCAAAGGTGATTGAGGTGTAACACATGGTTTATTATAGCCCATGGTATTGGTGGCTTGTGGTATTTGGTAGCCCATAGTATTGTTTCATGGTATTGCATGTAAAGAAGCATTTATAAGGCTTGAGGACGCTGAGGACGCTGCATTGTAAAGTAACCTAAAGGTGAGTGGTTTCTATATCACAGATTTAGATCAAAAAATATAATGGATCTATTACAATGGTTTTACCATATTTTATATTTTCAAGGTAAACATTGTGTCTCTATCTTAAATGTACTGTTATGTGAATTTATGTTCTCTCATTAATTATTATTGTTTGCTTGTTTTAAATCCTAAAACACATAAGGTGTAAAGGTTGCCACGTTTTTATCAGTGATCATGCCATACAGCAGTAAAGCCACATCACCTGATTGCATGGGATTGTAGCATTTAAATGAAGTCCAGATAGCCACTAGTTACCGCCGATCCTTAAGGAAGCCATTTTATATGCCAGTTTTTTTTATCAAATTGCGTACCATTCCTATTGTTTAGTGTTCGTTATGAAATTTTTTATGAATCAGTTGGATACGTGTTTTTTTTTTTCAGTAGAAAAAATACCAGATCTTGATATTCTATTAAAAATGGAATCAAAGATCATCTTATACAATCAATCAGGAGATCATTCTCAAGAAAGTTCAGCCAATGAGGAGATCCTCATTTCAATGACGTTTCCCTGACTTCAAAACCTGATAGGCAAAGCACAAGCCTGATTATTTAACAGGATTTATCATCACTCCTGTATAAACAGGTCAGATATATTTATTTTCCAGAGAGAGTCAGAAACCGCAAGATTCTTGAGCATACAGATTGCTAGATCAGTTCTGCCAGATACTGATTCCATACAAGAAAATAGAGTGTTTAGTATAATAGAACACAGCACTTTAAAATAATCGAAAATTACCATGATCAATTATGATATCATTTATGACTTCAAAGAAAGTCACATATCCAGAAGCTAAGGAAAGAGCTTTTTTTGAGAGACTGTCCGCATTCTGATTATGCTCACGAAAGATGTGTTTCATGATCATTCTTGGAAAAGATTGAAGCAGAATTCTAGTCTCATCACTCCAATGTCTCAGATGAGGAAGGTTCAGTGTGCTCTTGCCTGTGGCCCAGGAAATGATGAGAAGGGAATCGCCAAAGATGGTGAGGATTGGTATTCCCATGAGCTTTATTACCGTGAGAAGGGCCCATAATGCTATCAATTCATATTTGTTGTTAGTGCATTTTCCACATCCTAAGGAGAAATGCACACTGTGAGTGCTGTTGAAAAATAAAACAAATCCATCCCCTCCAATGTTCTTGGTGGCTGCACCATCGAAATACCCACAAGGGTATTGTCTCTAAGGAGGATCACCAATAACTCTCAGCTTTGTTTTCTTTGTAGGCACTGAAAAGGAATGTGAGAGATTTTCTATTTGAAGAATGCTCCCGTAAACTGAAGGAGAGACCTCTTCAAAAATATACTTGTTTCTTTGATTCCATATCACCTAGAAGGTAAAAAGAGGCAGGTAAAGATGGTAAAAATTCATGTTATGAGCATGGAACCATTCTTCCAAAAACTGATTTACAGAGGAACCCATAACTGAAGAATGAAGAGATCGGGTGCCAAAATGTTCAAAAACAGTTTCGAAGACAAGCTTTGTATACCTGCAATCCATGAAAAGGTGTTGAACTGACTCTTCATTTGCCTTACACAAAATGCAAAGACCGGGCCCTTGAAAGCCTCTTCTTTTCAGCTAATCCCATGTAAGAACCTTATTGCTCGTTAGAAGCCAGATAAAGCAGCGAATCTTTTCTAGAATTTTTAGCTTCCAAAGGATCTGATGAATGGGATGTATTCCACTCTGGGAATCCGCATAAAACTCTGCCTTGTTGTCATAAGCTATCGCAGCAGTTAAAGAGCCTGTATGTTGTTTGTATTCCCAAAGCATACTATTAGAGTTTGATCTAAGTCTTATTCTGCCAAGATCGAGCCCTTTGATATAATTATTCCAGATGAACTGCCAATCTCCACCTAGATCCAAGTCCGAGGCTGTGAGCCAATATGATGTAGCACCCTGTGTGTAATTCCTTGCGTGGATCAGCGAGGTGATACCATAATCTTCTAGGTAGTCACGGATATCTTTTGGCAGTAGAAAACTAGAGTCCAAGCCAACGATGGGATCTAAACCAATTCTTGTGTTTTTACCATTGCCAACCATCCAAATTAGACCACAGCCCAGCCAGGAAATATCATTAATGAAACCCTTCCAGATGATTGAAGCTCCATTAATAGAGAAGTCCTTATTACGGATCCATGTTAGCACTGAGTTTTTTTTTAAATATTTCACAGTGATTAATTTAAACCAAAGCCTGTTGCTACATAGAACATGCCAAAAAGATTTGACTCTTAGGGATATGCTAAACCATTCTAGGTTTTTTATCCCTCAGCCCCCTTGAGATGTGGGCTTAGATAAGGAAAGCCACTCGACCAAATGAAATTTTTTCTTGTTCCCAGAATTGCCCCAAAGGAAGTCAAAGATTAAGCTTTTCAACTTTCTCATAATGGATTTTGGAATGGGGACAAGAGCTAGCCAGAAAACCGGAATGCTGGTGAGAACTGCCTTGATGAGAACTAGCCTTCCTCCCATTGAGAGGAGCCTATAGGACCAATGGGAAATCTTTTTTTCAAACTTTTCGATAAGCCAGAGCCAATCTTTGACTAAGTAGCCTGAGGGTTTGATAAAATATCCGAGATAATTGAAACCTGTGGTCATGGGCTGGGATCTAAAGGGCAGGGAGCGAGTAATCCTTGTAATCACTCCATCTTCAACATTATTTGAAAGGAAGCAAGATTTTTAAGAGTTAATTAACATCCCAGAAGCTGCACAAAAAGTGTCCAACAGAACCTTGAGAGCCAACCATTCTTCATAGGTGCCAACCCCAAAAAGAATCACATCATCTACAAAAAGCAGGTGCGAGAGAGAAAGATCTTTTGAAATTTTTATCCCTTTGACATAGCCAAGTTTTCGAGCATCTTCAATAAGTAAACTGAGGACCTCAATCACAAGGATGAATAAGAGGGGCAAGAGAGGGAAACCTTGCCTGATTCCTCGAGATGCCGTGAAAAAGCTGGAAGGGGAGCCATTGATGAGCAGAGAAAATTTAACCGAAGTTATGCAACCCATAATCCAATTTACACCTTCCAGAGGCAAGCCAATTTGAAGAAGAATGAGTCTGATAAAAGACCAATTGACTCTGTCGAAAGATTTTGTGAGATCAAGCTTGAGGACGAGGGCACATTTGTTTCTAGATCTGACAGAGTGAAGGGCTTCTTGAGTAATCGCAATTGGCTCTGTAATCTGGTAGTTTTTAAGAAACCCAAATTGCTGAGGGGAAATGAAGCGGTCCAGGAAGGGCTTTAGTCGAAGGGCAGCAACTTTGGCTATAAGCTTGTAGATTAAGTTGCAAAGAGAGATGGGTCAAAATCTGGCAAAGGTAGAGGGTTTTTCAGTTTTAGGAATAAGAGTGATGAAGGTCGAGTTTAAGGAAGGAATAACTCTTCCTGACAGCCTAGCATCTTCCACAAGATTCACCAACTCATTCCCTAAAAGGTCAAAGAAGGCAATGAAGAACTCAACAGGAAACCCATCGGGTCCAAGCGCTTTATCTTTTTTGAAGGACTTGAGCGCAGTCTCTACTTCTTGCAAAGAGACCTTGGTGTTAAAGGTTGAGCGATCCTCAGGGGTTGTTATAGCGGATTTCACCAATCTAGGTGAATCACACTTTGTATGGCCTTCCCCTGTCCCACTGCAGACTCTTTAGACCCCATGGACTATTTTTTATCCTTTGATGTTTCCTTGATCATCCCTAAAACTATATGAAAAATGAAATACGTGGCTTTTTACCCAATAACCGCGTACATACGCGGGTTTGACCCCTATAACCGCGTACATCGGGATGTGTGCATAATCCAAATCCTTTTGGAGTTTTCCTTGACATGGATCCGACTCATTCGACCCCTGGCCTTCCATATGCCTTGAGATCGCTCGGATTCGACCCTTCATTATCCCTTGTGAAGCTATATAAGGAACCCCTTGGTACATTGAAGGCATATAGAGAGATTGAGAGCAATGAAACTACAGTCCATTGTTGCCAGAATTTGTACTTGAGTCTGCATCCCTTTGTCCCTTGGACCACTGTTGTGTTCTTCCCAAGCTTTCCTTTTGCTAGTGAGCTTGCTATCGTGAGATGGAGGATTGAGGTGGTGGAGGCCCAAGTGGGGGATTCAGTTTCTCCGGTTCGCAGACATGCCATCAGAGGTTGTATCTATCTTGTAATCTCTGATTTATATTAATAAGAACTATCTTTTCCTGTCCAATTATGTGTATTTGATTAAATATTGTATCCATTGGAATATGTCAAATGCTTTTACATTATTGATTATATATGCTAGAATAGATCTAACACCATGATATATAGTATGCTTGTATTGTTTACTTGTTGTTGAGGAAGTATTATATCAATTCAAGCTGAAGATTGGAAAGCTCAACGGGGATCTACTTCAACCGTCCGGAATAAGGTACGAGGTCTGATCCTTTAGTGTTAGACATTTTATTTCTATTGCATATTGGAAAAGATTGATTTCTGGAGTCAAAGTTGTCTGTTGTGGTACCCCAAGCCATAGGAATTTCTCTCCGTAACAGAATTGTCCTTGAGCAAGAGGTTCATACTCCTCTTGAACTTTATGCTGGCCATTTCCCCGGGACTCCCTTATGTCAAGTTGTGAATGCATTATCATGAGCTTTTCCTGCCTTATTGAGCTTTACGGCGGCTCCCTTGACATTGTGTTTCAGCCATATAGGCCGAGCTTGTCTCATATTTAGCCATGCATAGCCTTTTTTTATATCCTTTGCAGCTTGATTCCCTTTTTACCGAGAGGGGATTTTCCCCTGAGTGTCGATATCCTACACATGTATCCTTGCATTGAGCATAGGTATGTTCCACTGCTTGGAACTAGTTTGTTTTCCCTGATGACACTCGTCTCCTCCTAGTTTGTAACTATAAAGCTAGTTTATTCTTTTTTCAATCTTTTCAAATAACTGAAAAAGTCCAAAAAAAAAATTTAAACCAAAAATCCGGACAAGGAAAGATGTTATCTTTGGCAGCTGTCGAGTCGTGTCGCCTTCGAATAGAGCACTATATATCACATCCATTGGTTGGGTTATAGTTTGACTTTAGGAGTTGTACTCATTTATCTGAGTTTATCTCCACTGACTGGTTAAGCTTCTAGTCCCTATGGAGCCTCTGTTGATGCCTCCTGTGTCACAGAGATGTACCAGTTTGTATATCGAGTCTATGTTGCCTTCATTCAGTCACCATATGTCGTTATGCTCTTGTTCGAAGGAAGTTGAAACATGTGTTGGCCATTCCTCAGTTATATTGAATTTGCATGGCGACCATTCCCGGTACAGTTACTGGTTCGTGCACCTTATGATCGAGTCCTTCCACATTATACAGCTTTGCTGAGTACCTCGTGTTGGATGATGGGGGATGCCTTAATGCCCTCCTTCCAGCGGATTTCATCCCATTGACTTCAGATCATTTATTCTGGGATTGGAATCTAGAGTCCTTTTGAGTGCCTTGATTGCAGTCATCAGTGGCAGGTTCTCTCACCATCGACAATTTCTTGGGAATACATCAATGTCCCCTGATCGATGGATTCTCTCAAGTCTTCGACCTCAACACATCTATTCACACTTGTTAGTTTGCACTCTAGTACCTTGATTCTCATTTTCATTATCGATGGGTAATCTCGCGTCTATTAACGGTATACATTAATGACCAGTAATCAGACGATGGACTACTATGTTCGACCTCGACACCTCTATTCGCATAGTAGGACATGTACTCATAGCGGTTTGTCTAGAAGACTTTCCAAACTGGTGGCATCTCTTATATGCTACCTCCTTGATCATGCCAGTGTTCATGAGATTTCAGCTCTCGTGACTTCATTCCAATGTATGTCAGACATTTCCAGCCACTATGGAGATCTTGATCTATTGTATATCTTCAGCCATTTTGGAGACCATGATCCTTTGTATATCTTCATCATGGAGATTCTGATCTATGTATATTGTGCGTGGCGATGACCACATATGTGATATCATGTATCATGCCTATTCATTGCCATTGTACTCTTATGTATCCGGGACTGCTATATGTACTTGCAGTTATATGCAGAGTTGTATTATTGTACTATGTTGATTGGGTGGCTGGTATTCCATTTGGGATCCTTCATCACTCCAATTCTGGGATGGACTTATAATGTATTTCGGCCATCGTATGACCCCTCTGACCTCACACATTAGGGGGCATATGCTATAGTGGATTTCACCACTCTAGGTGAATCACACTTTGTATGGCCTTCCCCTGTCCCACTGCAGACTCTTTAGACCCCATGGACTATCTTTTATCCTTTGATGTTTCCTTGATCATCCCTAAAACTATATGAAAAATGATATACGCGGATTTTTACCCGATAACCGCGTACATACGCGGGTTTGACCCCTATAACCGCGTACATCGGGATGTGTGCATAATCCAAATCCTTTTGGAGTTTTCCTTGACATGGATCCGACTCATTCGACTCCTGGCCTTCCATATGCCTTGAGATTGCTCGGATTCGACCCTTCATTATCCCTTGTGAAGCTATATAAGGAACCCCTTGGTACATTGAAGGCATATAGAGAGATTGAGAGCAATGAAACTATAGTCCATTGTTGACGGAATTTGTACTTGAGTCTGCATCCCTTTTTCCCTTGGAGCACTATTGTGTTCTTCCCAAGCTTGCCTTTTGCTAGTGAGCTTGCTATCATGAGATGGAGGATTGAGGTGGTGGAGGCCCAAGTGGGGGATTCAGTTTCTCCGGTTCGTAGACGTGCCGTCAGAGGTTGTATCTATCTTGTAATCTCTGATTTATATTAATAAGAACTATCTTTTCCTGTCCAATGATGTGTATTTGATTAAATATTGTATCCATTGGAATATGTCAAATGCTTTTACATTATTGATTATATATGCTAGAATAGATCTAACACCATGATATATAGTATGCTTGTATTGTTTACTTGTTGTTGAGGAAGTATTATATCAATTCAAGCTGAAGATTGGAAAGCTCAACGGGGATCTACTTCAACCGTCTGGAATAAGGTACGAGGTCTGATCCTTTAGTGTTAGACATTTTATTTCTATTGCATATTGGAAAAGATTGATTTCTGGAGTCAAAACTGTCTGTTGTGGTACCCCAAGCCATAGGAATTTCACTCCGTAACAGGGGTGAGAAAGGATGGAAAGAGTCTGATAATCCTTAGTTGATCAGAAATGTTAGAATGGTTATCCTCACTGAATATTTTTTTTAAATGTCTCACTCCCAGATCCTTTAAATCATTATCTTGATCGACCCAGTTCCCATTTTCATCTTCAAGGCTCCAAATCGAGTTATGGTTTTTTATAGCTGATGCCACAGAATGGAAGAATTTTGTATTTGCATCACCCAGGTTAGCCCAAATCAGTCTGCTCTTGAGCTTGGCCGAGAGGATCTCATCGTCCCTTATCTTCTTTAAATCAGATTGTAGAGAGTTTAGGGTAGACAAAGAGTCAGAGGAAAGGATACCCGAAGGGTAAGAGGAGAGAAGTCTGTGGATTTCGTCCTCAAGTAAAATGCTCTTGTCCTTCATCTCAAGGGTCTTTTGGAAAGTCTAGGGCTTAATCAAATTCTTTAAAGATCTCAGCTTGCTAGAGAAAGACTCCATGCCCGAGAAGGACGAGTCACAGGGAAGAAGAGGCCATTCTTTATGGATCATCTTTACAAAGTCATCGAAGGCAAGCCATGAGTGGTTGAACTTAAAGGGGAAGTGTTTCTGAGAAGATGATAAACGCCATTCCAGTATAATCGGGTAATGGTCCGAAATGGTAGAAGGATAGGTCCAGGACCTGTATAATGGCAGATAATCCAATAAGTTGGATGAAAGCAAGAACCTGTCCAGACGTTTACTGATACCATCATCACCCGAGCGGTTGTTGCGCCAAGTGGGACCCGCTAAGTTTGAGACAATATCCACCAGCTGATGAGAGGAGAACAAATTGGTGAAATAGGGCCCAAGAGGATCTGCATGGGCCTTAATTCCCTAGAACTCGGAGCTGCTTAAGGTAAGGTTGAGGTCACCTGCTAGGATCAGATTGGGTAGGTTTAGAAGGCCTTCTTTAACCACTGCATCCCAAGAAGACTCCCTGTTAATGTAGGGCCCATAGCGATTGAGGAAGGATAAGGTCAGAGAGGAGCCTCGAACGTGAGCACGAAGAAGGATCCCTGCCAAAGTTTTGAAATCTTTTACCTTGAAACAGAGAGGGTTCCAGGCTGCAAGTAGACCCCCCGAGAGCCCAGAGGAACTAAGAGCACAGTATTCCCACCCTGGGCGAATCTTAGAGAAAGCCAGAATGGCAGGGATGGAGCAATTCATAGTTTCTTGAAGAAAGATGAGATCAGGGTTTATAGAGTCAAAAAGGTTCCGGAGACTCTTGTGTTTGGCCAAGCCCCCTAGGCCTCAAACATTGAGAGACATAATCTTCATTAAGTATCCGAAGTCCTGGGGGTCTTTGCTCTAAGGGCCCGTATGGGGGAGGACAGAGAGTAATTCGCGGCATTCTTCAGTCTAGTGGAGAGAGGGGTGTAAGGTCGACCTACAAGAGAGGAATCCGTAGAAGTGGGGGGAGGTTTCCTAGACTTCCTTCTGATAGTAACATTCTGGAAGCGAATGGAGTCCAAGGGTATGACAGAAGGGGAAAGCGGAGTCTTGTCAGAGAAAATGTCCAAATGAGTTTGTAGAGAAGGATCTGCAAAGGATGGTGTAAGGGTTGGGCTTCCAGGTGGCGTCAAGACAGAAGAGGACCTGGGTCCTGGAAGCGGGGGAAAGTCAGCATCCGTGAAGAGGGGAGGCTCCACTGCTGAAGGAGAAGAGGTGGCCAAATCAGATGATGGGGGATGGTGATCTGACAACTCAGGTATCACGTGAACAATCTCCTCTGTTGTGAGAGGGGGATCTGAATCAGGGGGTGTGTCAGTAACCTAAGGATCAAAGGGCTCAGAAAAAGCAGAGGGGATGCCTAGGGGATTCATAGTATCCAAATAAAGTAATTCTTGAGTGGAAGCGTCATCAAAGAAAGAACATGCTTGTGTTAACATACCTTTTAAAGACGCTATCCCACGAGCATCCCGAACCGAGGGGGAAGGTGAGTGATCACGTTCCGAAGCAGGAGTAGAAGAACAAGAGATAGTCCCTTTCCTCATGTCAAGACAAGTCCTTTGGAGATGTCCGATGGATCTGCACTTGCTACAGCGGAAAGGTATATTAAGGTAATCAAGCCTCAGATGGAAGGAGCGCTCCAAACTTAACAATTCGATTTCAGCTGGAAGGCCTGAAACTAAATCCATTTCCACAAGGATTTTAGCCATGCACTTGTCATAGGAGTGGAGGAAGTCGTCTTCTACCGCCACGAAACGATCGATGGTGTTCCCGATGCCCTCCAAAACCTCTCTATTCCACAGTGGGAAAGGAAGCCCAGGGAGGAGAACCCATAAATGTCTCTTTTTGATATGTTCTCTCATCAGGTCAAAATGAATGTGCCAGCGATCCAGTACCAGCGAACCACCCTGAATGCGCCAGAATGACTTCAAGACTATCAAGGCATGCGCCTCATCTAAGAAGACAATAACAATCCATCCTCTAGCAAGCAGACTGATAGATGGAGTGTAAGAGAAGAGTGGATTCCAATTTTCAACTGCCCAAGAGTGCCATTCTTCCTTCCCCATTTGGGTGTACTCCAACCTTGAGATAAGAGCTCTTTTGCAAAGAGCCTCCGTCCTTTCCAAAAAAATATCCCTTCCTAAGACGAAACGCAGTTTCCCTTCACGAACCCTATGAGCTTTTGCAGACCTACGACGCCAGCTGTGTGAGAGGGTCGGCGGAGGGAGTTCAAGCAGTTCAGTGCCCATTGGCCAAGGACTAAACTGAGAGGAAGGTCAGCCGAAAGAGACAGAGTACTATGGAGGATCTAGGACGTAAGCAAAGGAGTGTATAAGTCAACCCTGAGGAGATGCGAGAAGAGGGGAGCGAGTCTACAGGGGGGAAGAGGAACCTTCGAAAGCCGACAAAGGGACAAGAAGGGCATGCGCTAAGTTGACCACCAGGGTCAAAAGCCATGAAAAACCGAGGGTAGTGGTAGAGACCACAAGTCAAAAACGACGTAGCCCGAGTTGTTTGAGCACTAAAACTGTGAAGCCTCTTCCAAGAAGCAAAAGTTGGTGAGCCCGGAAGGCGAAAGGCTGAGCTACCCAGCAGGAAAGACTTATAGAAGCAACACCAAAGGAAACCCTCATTCAAGGTACAGATAGAGACGAACCCAGCAGGTGAGACGTATAGAAGCAACACCAAAGGAAACCCTCATTCAAGGTACAAACAAAGACGAATCCAGCAGGCGAAAGGTTGTGAAAGACTCGGCGGAAGATAATTCCCACTTTTTTCAGCTGGTTGGTACTAGTCCTCCACCGTGGAGGATGGACTCCAATTGCCGGGTCCTATATAGGGCAGAAAGAACAGAAGACTGAAACTCTAGCAGCCGATAGTGAGGTTTAAAACAAGACGCTAAGGACAGAAAGGGTAAGCAGAAAGAGAATAGACAAAATCCCAGGGGCTAAGCCCAAGCAAGTGCAGAAGGGTAAAATGGGAGCATTAAAGGAGCAAAACTAGACCCGGGATAAGGCCACCTTTGCAGAGAGAGGAAAAGCATACCCTACCAGAAACCAGGGTGGAAACATTCCTTATTGAGGCCGGCAGAAGATCCAACCGGCGCCATCAATCCGAGGCGGGTCGCACCAGACCAGACAGACAGAGGCCATCACCTACTTTGCCTATGGAGCTCCAGTAGTTGGATACGTGTTGACAGAGGCACTCTAGATCAAAATTTCATTACGTCAAATTTTCACCATGCTACATTATCATAGATGGAAGACAGTTGTTGAAATATATGCCATATTTTCGTCTAAACTAGTGGAGCATTTCTCTGCTAAAACGCTTAGTCATTTTGAAGTCGGGGTTTTAGCTGTCGACTCACAAGATGTCTACGATAAAATGCTTACATGTTTTGCAATTAAAAGCTCTATGAATCTACAAAAAGTTCACTTGTTGTTCATCCAAGATTTTTCCAAATCGCAAGAAGTAGGAGTCATTGAAAGGTTTAATTGAGTGAAGCTTATGGGAGAATTCAAGGCATTCCATATTTGGAATAACTTTGGATAAATGAAGGAATGTGAAGGCAGTGTAAGGACACGAGAGGATGAAATGTTTTTATTTCTCTGCAATTGCAGAGTCTTTGAGTCTCTGCTCATGTCAGCTCTAATCGCACAATATTCAGGTAGGTTTGCATTGAGGCAAGTGTCAATCATTAAAGACAACCAAAATCATATAAAAGAAAACAAGAAACATGAATCTTCCATTATCTTAAAACGAGGAGGAGTTATTTAAAATGTTCATTTTTCACATTTTTGTTGTTGCAAGCAGGTTTGTCGAAAACCATAAACCATTGACTCATCCAGTTTAGTAATTTCCATGGATCATATGAGCATCAATCTATGCAAATATGCATTTTTCATGAATCAGGAGGTTGGTTGGTTTGGGGTCAATGAAAAACTAACAATAGTATGTTTTGAAATGTTCAAATCTTTGATTTGTTTTTTATTGAGACCAGTGGAATAATGATTATATTGAGGTATGTGGCTGAAGGTAGTGTTGATGGTTCTCCTGTGGTTCTGAGCTCTTGAACCAAGGTTCTTAGTTGATTTAAATGTTGGTTAGTTTGTCTTTTTGTGGTTGGTTTCTCCTCGAAGTAAATCTTTACTTCTAGATTTTGTTTAGGGTTTTATGTGCTTGGGTTATCTTATAGGTTTTTGTTATTGCTTGTGTATTTTGTTCTTAGTTTTATGTCATTGTGATGGAGGAGAGAGAATCTACATTTAAAAATAATGATTTTGTTTAAATTATGATTCATTTACAATTTAATTTTTTTATTAATCATAAAAAAATCAAATAAAAAAGAGTGTTGAGAAGAATATTACCTTCATGGATGGTTGGGATGATTAATAGGTGGAGAAGGCACACATACACATGCTTATCATCGTCATGGAATCCACAGTCGTCGTGAAAACAAGAATGGGGAGGAAATGGGTCACGACATACTTTTAATACACAAAGCACTGCACACACATTAATAGCACATCTTAACTATGAGAAATTTCACGCGTTAATAATGTGTGCACACTTTTAGAATGCACACACACTCTTTTATCCATGTGGTTGCTTGTGTGGAGGTTTGACAATTGCTAGACCAAGAACGCATGAGCAGTTTTTAAAGCACATGCACATTGTTGAATTTTAGTGCTTGTGTGTTTCCATTGCAATGAAAGTGGGTACCATGTTCCTAAAGTGACACATAATTATTTTGGTGTGTGTGTGTGAGCGCACGCGTGCATGCACATGCATGTGCGTGTGTGTGTGTGTGCGCACACGTGCGTGTGCATGCACATGCATGCATGTGTGTGTGTGTGTGTGTGTGTGTGTGCGCGCGCACGCACGTGCGCATGCATGCACATGCATGTGTGTGTGTGTGTGTGCGCGCGAACGCACGCATGCATGTGTGTGTGTGTATGCACGCACGCATGCATGCGCATGCATCTGTGTGTCTGTGTGTGTGTGTGTGTGTGTGTGTACACACACACAATGATGTTTACATGTATTGAAAATAAAATATGCTTTCACAATGTCAATATTTCTACCAAAATAATGCTAGTAGATGTAGAGTAGTTGCAACATTTCATAATTGGGGTCATAATAGAGATCCTGATCAATATTGAGGGAGTTTGTTCATTTCAACTTGTCACATGAAAACCCTAGCTACACTAGGATCTCCATTAAAAAGTAAGTCATCTCTTCAAAAATCTAGTTTTAGTTATGGGGTTTTTCAAGAAATATGTATTGTACAAGGATAACTAATTGTTAGAGTGTTAAAGAATATACAAATTAGTGGAATAATAAACATGGAAATTTTTAGGGGATATTAGACCATGGGTTATTTTTTGATGGTTTTTTCGAAAAATAGATTCACCAATTTCCATTTTTTCCTAAATTGATTTTCCCAAATTCCATGGGTTTATATTTTGTTTACTCTAAAAATCGCAAAAAGAGTATCCAAAACCTATATAAAGTCCTTAGAAATATATATATATATATATATATATATATATATATATCGCCAAACATTTTATAGTTGAAAATTTAATAATTAATAAGATTCGCTAGGGTTTCTACACTTTAAGAAAATTATTGATCCTTATAATTTTTCCTAATACTAAATCTCTCACTTTTTGGAGATACCACATAGGACTTAATCTAAAGCAAGATGCTACTGGATGGGGGAAATTACTTAACCATGACATTGCAACGGTACACGAAAAAGAAAATCTCATTTACTTATATGTCTCCTACTAGACATGAATGAAACAACGCGACATAGGAAGAAATGATTGTGAGGAAAATCATTGTAGTACCTAAATACATATTAGATGAAGAGTGCAAGCTTGAATCGGAAGAGGAGGCTAAATAAGAACCCAAAGGAAATAATTGAGAAGGGAATACAAATGAAGAAGAATATATAGTTTCATTCCTCAAAGGAACCATAAGTTAAAGAGTCAAAGAAAGAAGAACCGACATCTAAGGATGCCTCATATCACCATCCACATCACCCAAAGAAGCAATAGTTATTAAGTACAGGATATGAGCATCAATAAACTTACAATTTACCAACATGGAACCAGAAAGGTATGCATTATGAAGGAACATGGACGACTAAATGAAATAATGCACGGAGATATAAAAGTGGCACAATGACAACATGGAGTGAAAGAGGAAACCATATTCAATATCAAGGTGGCAATGAAGTAGTTGACACCATTTCCACATTTCACTTTGATGGATGTATGTTGATGGTTGATACCACTTTACTACATTGCTCACTAGCATTTTTAACACAAAATCCGACGACATAGATGTCTGATTTTTTACATCTTGTTCTCAGCAATTCAACAATCTACTTTGTTTTTAAATGTTGGTTTAATTTAGTCAATTTTTCAAGAATGAAATAAACTCGTCGGAATTCTGACATCCACTAGTCGAAACTCCGCCGACAAATTTCACTACATAGATGTCGGAAATCCGACTAAGTTTCCCTCGTAGAGGTCGGATAACCGACGAATTGAAGTCATCGGTAGTGTAGAAACTTTGTCGAATTTAATGGATATCCGATGACAAACTTCACTACATTTATGTCGAAAATCCGATGACGTTTCCTTTATAGAGGTCTGATAACCGACGAATGGAAGCCGTCGATACTATAGCAATTTTGTCAGATTTAATGGAAATCCGAACACAAATGTCACTACATTGATGTCGGAGATCTAACAAAGTTTCCTTCATAAAGGTCGGATAACCGATGAATTGGAGTCGTCGGTATTTTAACAACTTTGTCGGATTTAATGGATATCCGACGACAAACTTCACTACATAGATGTCGGAAATCTGATGGCACTACGTAAATTTATAATAAAAAAATCCCTTTATATCCCTAACAAGAAATTGTGAAGCTTGGATCAAGTTTGAGGCTCAAAGTTGAAGCCTGTAGAAGCATTAATAAAGATAACTCAATGAATGCATACTTCTAAGAGAGGAAAAATTCAACAAAAAAAAGGAAAACTCAATGAAACAATATTTGATGAAGAAAAAACCTATAGATATAATTCACACGAGGAAATCTTTAGTGACAACAAACTCAAGGGCCAAGCCTTAGAAGGAAATTTTCAAAGGGAAGACTCACCATTTAGTGTTCCTTTTCATTTTATGGGGATTATTTCCCATGGCGAGTAGAGTTGTTATCACTACAAATGGAAAAAAATATCCTAAGTACATGTGGCTAGTAGAGTCTATAGAAGTTGGGGTTATGTCCCTTAAAATATGGAAGGTGATGGGATGGTTTGAGAGAGAAAAATCATTGCTAGAGTGTCCACAATAGCTTAAGCAAACAACTTATGCAACCTTTTTGTCATTGCTCATCCATTGCTTATGCAATCTCGATTGGTTATAAATGTTTTTCAATTGATTTCTTTATATTGTCAAGTATTTTTTATAGTTCTAAAAATTCCTCTAAATGAGTTTTGGGTTAGGCATTGCTTATTAAAAACCATAGAGTGGAACAATGCAAATTTTATCACTATATCGAGGAACTTGATTACATTGCTTTTAATATACAATGAAATTTTGATATATTACTACATTTTCAAATGAAAAGAATAGTTTATTTTAGCATGTCATCATTGAAATGTTCAATATATCATAGCCCTTCAAAGTGAAATAGAACCCTACCCTTCAAATCTGATCCTTTGAAGCCTTTTCTTAGCCTATTGTCATATTAAGGCTCGGCTATCAATCCACACGAGGTAGCTACGTGTCACATGTCATATAGTGCATTAATAACAAATTAATGCAGTCATCATTTTTTCTTTCTTGAAATTTTATAGTATTTTTTGAAATTTTATTTTATTTTTATATTTTTTTAAATCTAACAAATAGTTTGTAAACCAAGTAAAAATTGTTAAATCATAATCAATAATCAATATAAAAAGATTCGAAATATCCAATTTTAATAATTTGAATTTTTTTTTTCAAAAATTATAATTAATATTTATTTTAAAAAAATAGTACATATCAGAATTAATATAAAGTCAAAAGCATTTCACATGACATCGATCTATAAGTATGTATAAAAATTGAATATCTCACCATAGATAAGATCCATGGTTGTAGAGTTTAAAGAAATTAAACATCATATCCAAAATAGGGTGACTTTCATTTTAAAAGTCTATATATGTTCTTTTCATATTATATATATATATATATATATATATATATATAATAACATATACTTTCTTTATATATATAATATGAAAAGAATATATTATATGTTTTTTTATATATATTAAAAAAAACATATATTATATTTTTTTCAAGTTGAAAAAAACATAATACAAAGGTTGGACTTTATCTGCTTTCTTACCTCAGAAGATTATTTTCACCGAGTTATACTTGATTTAGAGTGTTCCCTACTTGATCCAAAGCATCATTTTCTCCATGTTTTACGGGTTTCTAACTTGCCCACAAGTAACCAACCTTTGACCCCTTTTTCGTTTTTGTTTATGATCTGGCCCACAACAAAATGTGCACTTTCTCAATCATTTCGTCGACAAGATTGTGCATTCCTACGTAAGTGAGCATTCATTTCCTTCCCATATAAAAATATTAGTTGAGAATGGACAATGGTTGGAAAAATTACTTGTTCTTTTTGGACTTTCATTGCCATTACCAAGTGGAGTTCATGTATTTGCCGCTTTGTATACAATATAAAGGAAAAATATGACGACATATGCTAATTTGGTCAATTTGATTCCTTTTTTCACTGTGGACCATTTTAATGGTGGAATCGCATTTGTGTCTAATCCCACAGTGCTTTGTGTGCTCTCACATATTCTCAAGGAATAACCTTTTCCAGCGATTTTCACATTTGGGATGGGATGGGAGGATACACATTATTCCATATTTCTATAGAGATACTAGACCCCACATAACAATGGACATTGGCAATCAATATGCTCTCCTAGTGCTTACCAACCCCTTTATTAGGGCATGCAGTATTTGAGAGTTTACAGATTGCATGAGTTTCAATGTTGTAGGCCATTCGTCTTGGAGTAAGCTAAACACTAGACGATTTGTATTGTTCTGATGAATCTATATTTGATTTGGCATTGATAGTTAGAATTGTCAATGCCCTCTAAGAGTCGAGAAAAATGCTTCAGTAATGCATCTACACTCTGTTATTTTACTTCCACACAAGCACTAGCTGGGTTTGAAGAAAAATTGCTTAATTGGTTGTAACAGACTGTTAAATTCAAGAGACACATTCAGATAATCAGACAATTAATAACAGCATTAGAACACCAGCATTTCATGTGGTAAAACCCCAACATGGGGAAACATCCACGGGCAAAGTATTGAAGCTCATTAATAGAGAAAGAGAGATTACAAGACGGTCTCAACCTCACAGACAACTTTCTACATTGTACATCCCAACCATGCACTATATACTTCATGAATTTAGTTACATGAGTAAACCATTGTCGGTTGTGCCCGTTATGAGAAACTTCCCATAAACATCCGTAATGAGAAAACTCCCATAAACAAATTAGATTAGTTGTCATTTAACAATCTCCACCTTGACAACAAAACTTACAAGTACTTTGCCCAAGACTATTTATCACCTTTTCTTCAAACCAAGAGAAGCTACACACCAATGTAACTTCTCTAACAATATAGGTTTTGTGAACAAATCTGCACTATTTTCTTTAGTATGGACCTTTTTTAGATCTACTCCACCTTCACTAATGGCTTGTCTTACAAAATGATATTTTACATCAATATGTTTAGTCTTACTATGATAAACAGGATTTGTAGCCAAATGAATAGCACTTTGATTGTCAAAGAAGACAGGCACACTGTTCTGCAACCTTCCAATTTCTCTAAGCAGACCTCTCAGTCAAATTGCCTCTTTGCAAGCATGTGAGGCAACAATGTATTCAGCTTCTGTCGTGGATAAAGCAACTGTGTCTTGAATTTGTGACATCCAACTTATAGCTCCACCTGCAAGAGTAAAGACATAACCCGAAGTAGACCTTCTCTTGTCCAAAACACCTGTGAAATCTGAACCAACAAAACCACACACATAATCACTGTTACTATTAAAGGTGATACAATAGTCACTTGTGCCTCTTAAGTACCGAAGCACCCATTTCACTGCATTCCAATGTTCTTTTCCTGGATTTTCCATGTACTTACTAACAACACCTACTGCATGTGAAATATTAGGTCTAGTACACACCATTGCATACATCAAACATCCTACTGAATTGGCATATGGTACACGAGACATATAATCTTTTTCTTCAGCACTACTAGGACATAAACTTGAAGAAAGTTTAAAATGGGAAGCCAAAGGAACATTCACAGGCTTTGCCTTATTCATTTCGAATCTTTCAAGTATTTTCTCAACATACTTCTCCCGCGAAAAACTGAGCTTACCATTTTTCCTGTCTCTGTGTACTTCAATACCCAAGATTTGTTTTGCAGCTCCAAGATCCTTCATATGAAAATTCCTAGCCATCTGAGCCTTCAACCTGTTAATCTCGTCCATGCTTTTGCTCACAATAAGCATATCATCAATATACAATACCAAGATAATGAATATATCATTCAATTTTTTTAAGTATAAACAATGATCATACTCACTCCTAGTATATCCTTGGCTCACCATGAAATAATCAAACTTCTTGTACCATTGCCTAGGTGATTGTTTCAGGCCATACAATGATTTCTTGAGCTTGCAAACTAATCTACCTTTCTGATGCTGTACAAAACCTTCTAGTTGTTCCATATAAATCTCCTCATCTAAATCTCCATGTAAGAAAGTTGTTTTAACATCTAGTTGCTCTAACTCCAAATCAAGTAATGCAACTAATGCTAACACAACATGAATAGATACAAGCTTAACAACTGGTGAAAAAATCTCACGATAATATATACCTTCCATCTGAGAGTATCCTTTTGCAACCAATCTAGCTTTGTATCTTTCAACCTTACCATCAACTCTTTTTTTCAATTTGAAGACCCATTTACACCCAACCATTTTTCTATCTTTGGGGAGTTTAACCAATTCCCATGTCTTGTTTTTCTCCAGAGAATCCATTTCTTCTTTCATTGCCACCTTCCACTTTGCATTGTCAATACAATGAATGGCTTCCTGAAAACAAGAAGGTTCTCCATCATCAGTAAATAAAACAGACGAAACAAACTCAGTATACCTCTTAGGAGGTTTTCTCTCCCTTAGTGATCTTCTTGGTGTAGGCTGTGGGGATTCCACAATTTCTTGAATTTCTTCCTCTTCTATGACTTCTCTCTCACCATAAACTTCTTCTTGTTTCTTCGAGTCATTAGAAGATTGGTTCTCCAACTGAATTAGTTGTTTTGATATTGCATGTTCCTGTTCCACATCAACTCTTACACTTTCGGATTTAAATAGAGAAGATTCATCAAAATTACATCTCTGCTAATGACAATTTTGTGGGCAGTAGGATCCCACAACCTATATCCTTTCATAACATCATCATAACCAACAAAGATGCACTTCTTTGATCTAGGGTCTAACTTAGAACGTTGATTTTTGGGAGTAAGTGCATAAGCTTCACAACCAAAGATTTTCAAATTCGAATAATCATAGGAGTGATTTATCCATACCTCTTCTGGAATTTTACAATCTATTGCCATTGAAGGTGATCGATTTATAAGATAACAAGCAGTAGAAACTGCTTCTGCCCACAACTCTTGCCCCAAATTAGCATTACTTAGCATGCTCCTTGCTCTATCTAGAAGAGTCATGTTCATGCATTCTGCAACACCATTTTGTTGAGGAGTGTATACATTTGTTTTGTGTCTGATGATCCCTTCATCTTTACAATATTTTTCAAACTCCAAAGAAGTAAATTCACCTCCATTATCCCTCCTTAAACACTTGATTGTCCTACTAGTTCTTTTTTCAACCATCACTTTAAATTGTTTAAATGTATTAAACACATCAGCTTTTCTTTTAAGAACATAGACCCAAACCTTTCTAGAAAAGTCATCTACAAGTAATACATAATATTTTGTTCCCCCATATGAAATGGTAGGAGGCAGACCCCATACATCAAAATGAATATAGTCAAGTACACGTTTACTTACATGACTACCTGCTTTAAAATTTTGTCTACACTGCTTTCCATATATATAATATTTACAAAACATAAAATTCAGATTTTTCAAGTTTGGAAGTAATTTATGATTCATTAATACTTGAAGCCCTTTTTCACTCATATGGCCAAGACGCTGATGCCATAGCTGAGTGGGTCCTGATTCCTCTTCAGATACTAATGCAGTACCATTAACTTGCATTCTTCCAACCAGTTTGTAAAGGTTTCCTATCCTTTGTTCCTTCATGACCACTAAAGCACCCTTGGAAACTTTTAGAGTTCCATCAAAACCTGTAAACTTATGACCACAAGCATCTAATACTCCCAAAGAAATTAAATTTTTCTTTAACTCAGGTACATGTCTAACATCTGTAAGTGTTCTTATTACTCCATCAAACATCTTAATTTTAACACTTCCAATCCCAACAGTTTTACATGAATGATTGTCTCCTAAAAGAACTATTCCATCATTAACTGTTTGATAGGAAGCAAACCAATCTTTATGAGGACAGATATGGTGCGAAGCACCAGAATCTAATAACCATTCCTCATTACATTCAGAAATATTACAAATAGACAAGACCTCATCAATCATACTTGAATCAGTGATCATGCCATAAAGCAATAAAGCCACATCACCTGATTGCATGGGATTGTAGCATTTAAATGAAGTCCAGATAGCCACTAGTTACAGCTGATCCTTAGGGAAGCCATTTTATATGACAGTTTTTTTTTATCAAATCGCGTACCATTCCTATTGTTTAGTGTTCGTTATGAATTTTTTTATGAATCAGTTGGATACATGTTGACAAAGGCACTCTAGATCAAAATTTCATTTCGCGAGATTTTCACCATGCTACATGATCATAGATGGAAGAAGAGTATTGTTGAAATATATGCCATCTTTTCGTCTAAACTAGTGGAGCATTTCTCTGCTAAAACGCTTAGTCATTTTGAAGTCGGGGTTTTTGCTGTCGACTCACAAGATGTCTACGATAAAATGCTTACATGTTTTGCATTTAAAAGCTCTATGAATCTGCAAAAATTTCACTCGTTTTTCATCCAAGATTTTACCAAATCGCGAGAAGTAGGAGTCATTGAAAGGTTTAATTGAGGGAAGCTTACGGGAGAATTCAAGGCATTCCATATTTGGAATAACTTTGGAGCATAAATGAAGGAATGTGAAGGCATTGTAAGGACACGAGAGGATGAAATGTTTTTCTTTCTGATTGCAGAGTCTTTGAGTCTCTTCTCATGCCAGCTCTATCGCACAATCTTCAGGTAGGTTTGCATTGAAGCAAGTGTCAATCATTAAAGACAACCAAAACTATATAATAAAAAAAACATGAAACATGAATCTTCCATTATTCTTAATAAGAGGAAGAGTTATTTAAAATGTTCATTTTTGTTGCAAGGAGGTTTGTCGAAAACCATAAACCATTGACTCATCCAGTTTTGTTTCCATGGATCATATGTGCATCAATCCATGCAAATATGCATTTTTCATGGATTAGGAGGTTGGCCGGTTTGGGGTTAATGAAAAACTAACAATAGTTTGTTTTGAAATGTTCAAATCTTTGATTTGTTCTTTATTGAGACCTTGTTGTTTATTGAGACCGGTAGAATAATGATTATATTGAGGTATGCGACTAAAGGTAGTGTTGATGGTTCCCTTGTGGTTTTGAGCTCTTGAACCAAGGTTATTAGTTGATTTAAATGTTGGTTATTTTGTCTCTTTGTGGTTGGTTTCTCCTCAAAGTAAATCTTTACTTCTAGATTTCGTTTAGGGTTTTATGTGCTTGGGTTATCTTATGGGTTGTTTATTGTTTATGTATTTTGTTCTTGGTTTTTTGTCACTGTGATGGAGGAGAACAATCTACATTTAAAAATAATGATTTTATTTAAATTGTGATTCATTTACAATTTAATTTTTTTATTAATCATAGAAAAATCAAATAAAAAAGAGAATGTTGAGAAGAATATTACCTTCATGAATGGTTGGGATGATTAATAGGTGGAGAAGGCACACATACACATGCTTATCATTGTCATGGAATCCACAGTCACCATGAAAACAAGAATGGGGAGGAAATGGGTCACAACATATTTTTAATACACAGAGCACTGCACACACATTAATAGCATGTCCGAACTATGAGAAATTTCACGCATTAATAATGTGTGCACACTTTTAGAATGCACACACACTCTTTTATCCATGTGGTTGCTTGTGTGGAGGTTTGACAATTGCTAGACCAACAACGCATGAGCAGTTTTTAAAGCACATGCACAGTGTTGAATTTTAGTGCTTTTGTGCTTCCATTGCAATGAAAGTGGGTACCATGTTCCTGGAGGGACACATGATTATTTTGGTGTGTGTGTGTGTGTGCGCGCGCGCACGCGCATGCACGTGTGCATGCACATGCATGTGTGTGTGTGTGTGTGTGGGTGTGTGTCCGTGTGTGTACATATATGTACACACACAATGATGTTTACATGTATTGAAAATAAAATATGCTTTAACAATGTCAATATTTTTGCCAAAATTATGCTAGTAGATGTAGAGTAGTTGCAACATTTCATAATTGGGGTCATAATAGAGATCCTGATCAATATTGAGGGAGTTTGTTCATTTCAACTTGTCACATGAAAACCCTAGCTACACTAGGATCTCCATTAAAAAGTAAGCCATCTCTTCAAAAATCTAGTTTTAGTTATGGGGTTTTTCAAGAAATATGTATTGTACAAGGAAAACTAATTGTTAGAGTGTTAAAGAATATACAAATTAGTGGAATAATAAACATAGAAATTTTTAGGGGAGATTAGACCATGGGCTATTTTTTTATGGTTTTTTCAAAAAATAGATTCACCAATTTCCATTTTTTCCTAAATTGATTTGCCCAAATTCCATAGGTTTATATTTGGTTTACTCTAAAAATCACAAAAAGAGTATCCAAAACCTATATAAAGTCCTTAGAAATATATATATATATATTGCCAAACATTTTATGGTTGAAAATTTAAGAATTAATAAGATTTGTCAAGGTTTCTACACTTTAAGAAAATTATTGATCCTTATATTTTTTCCTAATACTAAATATCTCACTTTTTGGAGATACCACATAGGACTTAATCTAAAGCAAGATGCTACTAGATGGGGGCAATTACTTAACCATGACATTGCATTGGTACACGAAAAAGAAAATCTCATTTACTTATATGTCTCCTACTAGACATGAATGAAACAACACGGCATAGGAAGAAATGATTGTGAGGAAAATCATTGTAGTACCTAAATACATATTAGATGAAGAGTGCAAGCTTGAATCAGAAGAGGAGGCTAAATAAGAACCCAAAGGAAATAATTGAGAAGGGAGTACAAATGAAGAAGAATATATAGTTTCATTCCTCAAAGGAACCATAACTTAAAGAGTCAAAGAAAGAAGAACCAACATCTAAGGGTGCCTCATATTACCATCCACATCACCCAAAGAAGCAATAGTTATTAAGTAAAGGATATGAGCATCAATAAACTTACAATTTACCAACATGGAACCAGAAAGGTATGCATTATGAAGGAACATGGAGGAATAAATGAAATAATGCATGGAGATATAAAAGTGGCACAATGACAACATGGAGTGAAAGAGGAAACCATATTCAATATCAAGGTGGCAATGAAGTAGTTGACACCATTTCCACATTTCACTTTGATCGGATGGATGTTGATGGTTGATACCACTTTACTACATTTCTCATTAGCATTTTTGAACACAAAATTCGACGGCATAAATGTCTGATTTTCGACATATTGTTGTCGGCAATTCGACAATCCGCTTTGTTTTTAAACGTTGGTTTAATTTAGTCGATTTTTCGACAATGAAATAAACTCGTCTAAATTCCGACATCCACCGGTTGAAACTCCGACAGCAAATTTCTCTACATAGATGTCGAAAATCCGACTAAGTTTCCCTCGTAGAGTCGGATAACCGACGAATTGAAGTCATCGGTAGCGTAGAAACTTTGTCGAATTTAATGGATATCTAATGACAAAATTCACTACATTTATGTCAAAAATCCGACGAAGTTTCCTTTATAGAGGTCTGATAACCGACGAATGGAAGTCGTCGATAGTGTAGCAATTTTGTCGAATTTAATGGAAATCCGAACACAAATTTCACTACATAGATGTTGGAGATCCGACGAAGTTTCCTTCATAAAGCTCGGATAACCAATGAATTGGAGTCGTCGGTATTTTAACAACTTTGCCGGTTTTAATGGATATTCGACAACAAACTTCACTACATAGATGTCGAAAATCCAACGACACTACGTAAATTTATAAAAAAAAATCCCTTTATATCCCTAACAAGAAATTGGGAATCTTGGATCAATTTTGAGGCTCAAAGTTGAAGGTAGAACCATTAATAAAGATAACTCAATGAATGCATACTTCTAAGAGAGGAAAAATTCCAAAAAAGGAAAACTCAATGAAACAATATTTGATGAAGAAAAAATCTATAGATATAATTCATAGGAGGAAAACTTTAGTGACAACAAACTCAAGGGCCAAGCCTTAGAAGGAAAATTTCAAAGGGAAGACTCACCATTTAGTGTTCCTTTTCATGTTATGGGGATTATTTCCCATGGCGAGTAGAGTTGTTATCACTACAAATGGAAAAAAATATCCTAAGTACATGTGGCTAGTAGAGTCTATAGAAGTTGGGGTTGTGTCCCTGAAAATATGGAAGGTGATGGGATGGTTTGAGAGAGAAAAATCATTGCTAGAGTGTTCACAATAGCTTAAGCAAACAACTTATGCAACCTTTTTGTCATTGCTCATCCATTGCTTATGCAATCTCGATTGGTTATAAATGTTTTTCAATTGATTTCTTTATATTGTCAAGTATTTTTATAGTTCTAAAATTTCCTCTAAATGAGTTCTTGGGTTAGGCATTGCTTATTAAACACCATAGAGTGGAACAATGCAAATTTTATCACTATATCGAGGAACTTGATTACATTGCTTTTAATATACACTAAAATTTTGATATATTACTACATTTTCAAATAAAAGGAATAGTTTATTTTAGCATGTCATCATTGAAATGTTCAATATATCATAGCCCTTCAAAGTGAAATAGAACCCTACCCTTCAAATTTGATCCTTTGAAACCTTTTCTTAACCTATTGTCATATTAAGGCTCGGCTATCAATCCACACGAGGTAGCTAAGTGTCACATGTCATATAGTGCATTAATAACAAATTAATGCAGTCATCATTTTTTCTTTCTTGAAATTTTGTAGTATTTTTTGAAATTTTATTTTATTTTTATATTTTTTTTAAATCTAACAAATAGTTTGTAAACCAGGTAAAAATTGTTAAATCATAATCAATACAAAAAGATTCGAAATATCTAATTTTAATAATTTGAAAATTTTTTATTTTTATTTTTCAAAAATTATAATTAATATTTATTTAAAAATATAGTACATATCAAAATTAATATAAAATCAAAAGCATTTCACATGACATCGATCTATAAGTATGTATAAAAATTGAATACCTCACCATGGATAAGATCCATGGTTGTAGAGTTTAAAGAAATTAAACATCATATCCAAAATAGGGTGACTTTCACTTTAAAAGTCAATATATGTTGGTATATGTTCTTTTCATTATATAGAAGAACATATACTTTATATATATATAATATGAAAAGAATATATTATATGTTCTTTTTATATATTTTATATGTTTTTTATATATATTATAATAATAATAAAACATGCGCACTTTCTCAAACATTTCGTCGACAAGATTGTGCATTCCTACGTAACTGAGCATTCATTTCCTTCCCATGTAAAAATATTAGTTGAGAATGGACCATAGTTGGAAAAATTACTTGTTCTTTTTGGACTTTCATTGCCATTACCAAGTGGAGTTCATGCATTTGCCGCTTTGTATACAATATAAAGGAAAAATATGACGACATATGCTAATTTGGTCAATTTGATTCCTTTTTTCACTGTGGACCATTTTAATGGTGGAATCGCATTTGTGTCTAATCCCATAGTACTTTGTGTGCTCTCACAGATCCTCAAGGAATAACCTTTTCCAGCGATTTTCACATTTCGGATGGGATGGGATGGGAGGATACAGATTATTCAATATTTCTATAGAGATACTAGACCCCACATAACAATGGACATTGGCAATCAATATGCTCTCCTAGTGCTTACCAACCCCTTTATTAGGGCATGCAGTGTTTGAGAGTTTACAGATTGCATGAGTTTCAACGTTGTAGGCCATTCGTCTTGGAGTAAGCTAAACTCTAGATGATTTGTATTGTTCTGATGAGTCTATATTTGATTTGGCATTGATCGTAAGAATTGTCGATGCCCTTTGAGAGTCGAGAAAAATGCTTCAGTAATGCATCTACGCTCTGTTATTTTACTTCCACACAAGCACTAGCTGGGTTTGAAGAAAAATTGCTTAATTGGTTGTAACAAACACTATAAATTGCATAGTGATAGTTGTAAAAATTAAAATTTATCGTCAACTATTAGATTATTAGATATAACTACCAGGTTAACTCTATCCATTATTATATACAACTATTAGGTTAACTCCAATGATTCTAGAACTATTAGCTTAACTTCAACTCTAATCATAGTTATATTGGATAACTATTGGCTTAACTATTAGATACAACTATTAGCTAAGTCCAATGATTCTACAACTATTAGTTTAACTTCAAATCTAATCACTTAAGGCTTAGTCCAATTGCATTTGACATCTAGGAGTCCAGCTAATGTGGAGTCATGTAACAGTCAAACTCCTAATAAAATCGTTTGAACTCCTAATAAACTTCTCCAAACTCCTGCATCTTGTTATGCCAATAGCGTATTATCTTAGAATTTTGGAGTGGACTATCATCTATGGATGAGAATGAGACAAATGTACTGTCCAGATTGATTCCATGGGTGTCATTCAAAATTCATAATTCAAAAAAAAAAAAGCTTAGTTAACATCTGATAAGTATAGTTCCTGATAGTTGGAAAAATTAAACTTCAACTTCAACTATTCAATTATTAGATATTTAATTATTCGATTATTAGATAAAACTACAAGCTTAACTTGATTGATGATACAACTATTAGCTTAACTTCAACTCCAATCGTGACTTTTACTTGAAGTGCAATTGCTCATATATTAACTTTTAAATTAATTATTAGATACATCTATTAGCTTAACTCCAATGATTCTACAACTATTAGCTTAACTTCAACTCTAATCGTGGTTATATTGGATAATTATTAGATTAACTATTAGATAGTTATTACCTTAATCCCAATAGTGATACAACTATTAAATTACATTTGCATTAAAGTGGTAATAAAAAACTATTAGATGAAGGTTTAGTTGTACTACAATTACTTCATCTCTTATCATGTGAAGTCAACTTTGATTGGAGTGAAACCATGCACAACTTAATAAGTTTTCCATTTGGCAGCCTAACATCCTGAGAACAGTTAGTTCTAGGTAATGTGCTCCGAGGGTGATAGGCTCAATACAATCTATAAATAAGAATAAGAAGGGGTGAGGGTTCTCAAATCTTTTTGTTTCGTATTAGTAATCTATGCATGTCCATTAATCTTAATATAGTTGTTGCTCGTAAGTACATAAAATTCAGTTTTTTTTTTTTTTTTATCTTTTGTTTATTCCTAGTTTTTACCGCTTGTAAGTAAGCTATATTGTAAAATATATGTATATTTTCTTTGTTCAAATATCGTTTTTTATTTTATTTTATGTATTTATTATGTGTGTTCATTTTTTATTTTATTTTATGTACTTATTATGTGTGCTTTATTACACATAATTATTTTTGGGCGTAAAACAAAGTGAATCCAATTTAAGCCCAACAAAAACATATTGTGATGTTCGTGAGTGAGGACCGAGGTAAATAAGTCCTTCGAAGTTCTCAGTCCAATGGATTGTACCTCACTTCGATAAATGCAGAAAGTTGGATCAAAGGTAATTGCCAATGTTTTCACTTCAATGTGTTGGAGGCAAGGTTAATCTTAAAACACAGAAAATAATATCGGTGGGTTTGTAGTAATATAAATCCAATCAACCTCTTCCGAGGTTATTAGGCCAACATTGTTGACCCGAGGTAGTGGATTGTATGATGAATCCTAAATTATAATAATTTTATCGCGTCTGTAAATGTGGAAAGTTTGATAAAAGATTTCGACTTGACATGCCTATTGCATATTTCCGAGTTCTAATAGATGATTTTTTAGTTCCCAAGTCCTAAAGACGAAACCTCGAATACAATGTTAAAGTTCGTTAAATGTTATCTTCTTTTTTGAAGGAATTGGATTACACCACCATGAGTATGTCAGAATCCCCACGATTTACCACTCTATGATTGTTGTCACGATCATCACTTTGTTCAATTGGCATGTGCATGGAGGAATATTCACCACGTGAAGAAAGATTGAACAGATCAATGTTTGCACCAATTGTTAGTTATTGGTGGGCATGTTCTCTCTACACATCATTTTCCGCCAAATAGATCCTCATATCCATGTAAGATATTTTCCCATCGACATAAGTTCATCATTACAATTATGTTATAATTCCAAATCCAGTTAGGGATATGTGAATCTACTAGTTTGGACAAATATTTAAAACTCTAACTATTTTCTATGACAATAGACTATTAAACCGAAGATCGTTGAAGGTATGGCATGAGATGCACATTACATGACAACAAAGGGACTTTATCTTGATCTGGAGATCATGTTTTTTCCCATGAATTTTGCCTAAGAATTATTCATTAAGGAGTTTCATTGAAATGAGCTTCAAATGGAATGACAAACCTTTATTGTTTTGTTTTGACTTGGTTTAATTATTTTTAACTATCACACATACAGTAATTTTAGATTTTGGATTTAGCTTGGTTGTAAATTTGGATTCTAACATTGTTTGATATTTGTAGATTTTTGGGAACGAGGGTTCAAAAGATATTGAAAAGGAGATCGTCGAATATCAATGAAGAAAAAGATTTACAATATTATGTGAAGAAATCACATTTAATCTGCCACCATTTCAATGGATAAAATAAGTCAACTTATTTGGTTTAATCGTGGAAGTGTTTAGTATGTTTCAAATTTTGAAAAGACTAGATTGTTGTCGCATTGCCAAATCACATCAAATCATGTAGACAGATTCATTGTGCTATTGTTGGATGGAGGTTAATGATCCTAAAATGAATAAACCTATGTGTATATATTTTCACTGCTTGTATCTTGCAAAAAATCCATTCTATGACATCGAGATTATCCTAATAGAGTGTCGAGATCGAACTATTTTTCAACTATTATTTGGTTTGCCTTATTCTCCCGCCACAAATGGAGGATTTTGTTTTCTTAGCTCAAGGATCATGATACACATTTCCCTGTGAAGGAGGGATCCATCTCTGGACGACCGAAGAAGCTACCTCTTGCATGTTACATGGATGAGCGCTAGTTTGGAAGAATGAAACTATTTATTTGTAGATCTATTGCCATGGAGTCTGAGACCTATACCCATATCATTTTTGCATTGGTTCGTGATTTTAGATCAATTCACATCATGTCAAAGGAGTTATTGCTCTATAGAATTTTTTAAATAGTTATGTTTTGTTTTTATTTAGTCTAATTAGGTTGATAGGCTTTTATATGTTAGAATTTTAGAATTTTGGGGGTGGACTACCATTTATGTTTTTTCATCTATGGACAAGAATGGACAAGAATGAGATAAGTGTACAACCCAAATTGATTCTATGGGAGTTGTTCAAAATTCCTAATTAACCATTTAAAAAAAAATGCTTACTTGACATGGGATAAGTAAATTTCATGATTGTTTGAAAAATTAAACTTCAACTTCAACCTGGTAATTAAAATTTCAATCATGATGACACAACTATTCGATAATTAGTTACAACTATTACCGTAACTCCAATGATTTTACAACTTTATCTTAACTTGAGCTCCAATCATGAATTTTACTTGAACTGCAATCATTCATATATTAAATTTTAAATTAACTATTTAGATACAACTATTTGCTTAACTCCAATGATTCTACAACTGTTAGCTTAATTTCAGCTCTATTCACAATTACATTGGATAACTATTAGATTAACTATTATACAACTATAAGATTAATTAAAATCCCGATACAACTATTAAATTATATTTAGATGAATGTAGTGATAAAACATGGTAATACTTTATGAACCTTTAGTTGTATTCCAATGACTCCATATTTTATCCTGTGAAGTAGACCTTCATTGTAGTGAAACCCTGCTTAGAGCTTTCCATTTGGAAAAGCGTGGCATCATCATAAGAGTGAGGTAATGTTCTCTAGGGGTGATAGGTTCAATGCAATCTATAAATATGAATAAGAATGGGTGAAGGTTCTGAAAAAAATTGTTTCTATCAAGATTACATCAGTAAGTGAGTCTAAAACTTCTATTAAACTATGTAATAGTAATTTATTCCTTTCGGTGTATTACGAACATATTAATCTTATTAATATGGTTGTTTCTAGTGAATATTTTTGTTATCCTTGAATTTCCACATAGTATAAAGTATTAAAAGTTCTATCTTTTTTATGATCTTACCCGTTATTATTTAGAAAAATAATCCTATAACAAGGGTAGCTGCAAAGCAGCTCACCCTTGCCTCGTATTGAGATAGAGATTTAGTTAGATAGAACCAAAGCATGGAGGTAAGTAGCATAGCTAGTTGATTAAATAAAAGCAGACTACAATGGAACATTCCAACCATAGTTCGTTTTCCCAATTGAAACTGAGTAGCGGTCAATCATCCATGAACATAAAGGATGCAGTAAAATTGATTCCACATGTTACAAAGAAAACTTCCTATGGCTTGGGGGTGTACCACAATAGACAGAGAAACCGCAGAAATCAATCCCTTCCCAATATGCAAGAGAAATACAACATCTAACACTAAAGGATCTCGAAACATACCTTATTCCAGACGATTGTAGTAGATCCCCGTTGAGCTTTTTCCAATCCCGCTTGCTTTGGCAATTTACTCTCAACAACAATAAAACAAGGCAAGCATGCTATATAATATCATGTTAGGCCTACTCTAGCATATGTAATAAATGATACATAATAAATTAAACACATCCATGGATTCAATATTCATTTAAATGCTCATCATTGGATAGGAAAAGATATTTCTATTAAGTAAATCAGAGATTACATAAGTGACAACCTCTGTTGGCACGTCTGCGAACCGGAGAAACCGAGTCCTCCACCTGGGCCTCCACCACCTTGATCCTCCATCTCTCGATAGCAAGCTCACAATAAAAGGAAATCTTGGGAAGAACAAAAAGTTATCCAAGGGACAAAGGGATGCAAACTCAAGTATAAGCAAGCTACGGCAACAATGGACTATAGTTTTCTTGCTCTTCAATTCCTCCCCTTCAATGTATCCAAAGGGTTCCTTATATAGTGCTTCAATGGGGTAATGGAAGGTCAAACCTGAGTGATCTCGAGGCATATGGAAGGCCAAGAGACAAGTGACTCAGATCCACATCAAGGAAAACTCCAAAAATATTTGGCCTTTTGCACACATCCCGATGTACACGGGTTTAAGGGTAATATCCGCGTATATACGTGAGAAAGGGATTAAAAGTCACGTACAACAAATAATAGGTGTTTTTAGGGATGATATTGGAAACATCAAAGGTACAAAAATAGTCCATGGGGTCCAAACAGTCTACAGAGGGACGGGGAAGGCCATAAAAGTGTGATCAATCATGTGTGGTAAAATTAGCTGTAACAGATGCCCCCTAATGTGTGTGGTGAGAGGGGTAACATGATGGCCGAAATACATTATAAATACATCCCAGAAGTGGAGTGATGAAGAACCAGGTGGAAGAACCAACTATCCAATAGTATAGTACAATAATCAATCTATGCATATGACTGCAAATACATATAGTGGTCCCGGATACATCAGAGTACAATGGACATGAATAGGCATGATATACAAAATGTGACATGTGTGGTCATTTCCATGTACAATATATAATAGATCAGAATCTCCATGATGAAGATATACAAAGAGTCAAGATCTCCATGAAAGCTGAAGATATACAATGGATCAATATCTCCATAATGGCTGAAGATATCTGACATATAGTGGAATCAAGTCACGAGAGCTGGAATCTCATGAACACTAGCACGATCAAGGAGGGTAGCATATATGAAATGCTACCAATCTAGAAAGTCTTCTACACAAACCGCTACGAGTACATGTCCTACTATGTGAATAGAGGTGTCGAGTTCGAACATAGTATTCCATCGTCTGATTACGGATCATTGATGTATACCGTTAACAGATGCGAGATCACCCACCGATAATGAAAATGGGAATCAAGGTACTAGAGTGAAATATAACAAGTCAGGATAAATGTGTTGAGGTCGAACACTTCGAAGAATCCATCAATAAGGGGACATTGATGTATTCCCAAAACTGTCGATGGTGAGAGAACCTACCACTGATGACTGTAAGTCTCAAGGAACTCAAATGACTCTAGACTCCTATCCCAGAATAAATGATCTGAAGTCAATGGGATAGAATCTACTGGAAGGAGGGCATTAAGGCATCCACCGTCAACCAACATGAGGTACTCAGCAATGCTGTATAAGGTGGAAGGACTCAAACAAGATGTGTATGAACCAGTAATAGTACCAGGAATGGCCGACATGCAAAGTCAATACAACTGAGGAATGGCCGACTCAAGCTTCAACTTCCTTCGAACAAGAGCATAAAGGCAAATGGTGACTGAATGTAGGTAGCATAGACTCAATATACAAAACTCGGACATCTTTGCGACACATGAGGCATCAACAGAGGCTCCATAGTGGTTGGAAGCTTAACCAGTCGATGGAGATAAACTCAAAGAAACGAGTACATCTCCTAATGTCAAACTACTAACCCAACCAACGGATGTGATATATAGTGCTTTGTTCAAAGGCGACACGACTCGACTACTGGAAAAGATAATATCTTTTCCTGTCCGGATTTTTGGTTATTTTATTTTATTTTTTGCACCTTTTCAGATATTTTGAAAAGCTTGAAAAGAATAAAAGTGCTTTATAGTTACAAATCTAAGAGGAGATGAGTGTCAAGGGGCAAACAAACTAGTTCAAAGCAGCGGAACATACCTATTCTCAATGCAAGGAGACATGTGAAGGATAACGACACTCGGGAGAAAGTCCTCTCCTGGTGAAAAATGGGGAATCAAGCTGCAAAAGATATATATAAAAGGCTCTGCTTGGCTAGACATGAGATAATCTTAGGCTATATGGTTGATAATAAAAGTCAGGGAAGCCGGCATAATGCTCAATAAGGCAAGAAAAACTCATGATAATGCAATTGCAACTTGACATATACAAGGGAGTCTCAGGGAAAAGGCCAACATAAAGGTCAAGAGGAGTATGAATCTCTTGCTCAAAGTCATGGCGGTACTATACAAAGGACTCCCACACCCTAAAGGAGAAATGTCGGCATGGGCACCAAATGCAAAATAGGATCTAACTAGGGTACCCATGTGTGGTAAATCTCTACCATTCACAACATGTCACTTCTAAAAGCAACAAGAAGGTTCCGTGACAAGATGGAATGGGTTCATACCTTAGGTTAAAATGAAACGGTCATAAGGTTATGCAAAGTGCAAATGGATTTGAAACCTAACCTATATGCCAGTTTAGACATAATACCTGCAGTAGGCACGAATAGGTCAAAGCCGTGGTCAAACTGCACTCAAAATGGATTCCTACAACATCAAATTAGTTCAAAAGGTCCAAAATGGTAAAAAACTATAGAAAGTGGGTAAAAATTTCAAAAATTTTCTATAAATAGTAAACAATTTAAAATTTTTCATATCATTTGAAATTTTTACCCAACATAGTGCATTTGAGCTCAGAACTTCATAAGCGAATTCCGGGAGCATCGTCCAGTGGAATCTCTCCTCGTTTGATCCAGGTAGATTCTCATGCCCTCCTCTTTCATTTTGATGCAAATTTTTTCAAATTTCATGGTCTATTTTATTTTTTGAGCCATCCATACTTGTGAATTTCGGCCCATGTGGAAATCGGGCTTTTTTCCACGTATAGGGCTCGCCATACGTGGAAAATGCACCGAAAGCTGCATACAGGGCCGCAAATAGGGTTTTAAGGGGCAAAGATTGATAAAAAAACTTGGTTTTTGTGCAGGATGGTGCTAGAGTGGAGAGAAAGAGAGCATGGTGATGTTGAGGAAGTTGTGCAAGGTGATCTCATTGCCCAACAAGCATTACGGTCATGTGGCTTGTATAAGTTTTGGTGTCTGGAAGCCTGAGGGCCAAAACAAGAATACTCCAGCTACTGGTGGACTATTGGGATCCAGAATCTGAGACATTTCAAATAGATGGGATGTCACTCAGCAATGAGGTTGAGGACATATATTTTATCACTGGTTTGTCCCAACGAGGAGAGATGGTGAACCTCTAATATCGTGGGCCAGGAGGTGGGCTGACAATAGATGAGTACATAGATGTGTACTACTTTTCAGAGACGAAAAAGGTTGGGAGTCAAATCCTGACAAACTCTATCCAGATTCTGGGGCTGAAGGCCATACTTTTGGCACTAAGTAGGATTGCAGGTTTGGCTTCACTCCACTATGCCTCACGGCCAATGATGTTTTATGCGGTAGAGTGCATGCGACCTACAGTGTATGAATGGAGTACGACGCTGTTCAGCAACATGAAACAGCAGCTTAGTGACTGCAAGATGGGCATGGTGCGGAACATTGCTCCACATGGAGTTCGGGATCCAACCTAGCAACATTGGGTGAATTTCATGCGCAGGCTGGGTGGAGGTAGGGTGGCTAACCCCTACCCAGCAGATTTATTTCCATGGTGGTGGAGACAGATCGTCGCCATAGATGACTACCCCTATGCAGAGATAGACTTCCGTGGAGATCCAGATATGTCGCTACCACCAGGAGCAGCTTACGAGGTAAAGAATCCCAAATCCACTTTTTAAGTTTGAATTATTTAATTTTTTTGTGTTTTTTGATATATTGACTCAAAAGACATATTTTTTGGTGTGACGACACATAGTGACAATCTGTCATGTATATTCTTATGTAGGACCATGGTGGCCAAAAGGCTTCCCTCATCATCGACGGAAGGGAAGAGGAGATGATATCATGGGTGCAGATGCAAAGCGGACGCTCGAAAGAATCCACATGAACTTTGTTTGTTTGACACACAAGGTACCCATGGTGCAAGTTGAGGACTTACCTGAGGCCATGCAGCACCAGGGGGTTGGTGTACCACGAGCATGGGTTCGACTCTTTCGACTGCTAGCTAAATCCGTAGTGCTATATCATGATCAAAACCCCCCTCCTCCTTAGGCTTAGAGACCTGACTATATTCATTTTTGTATGACCGTGTATTATGTGTTGGTGGCTCGGAAGCCCCAATTTTATATATGACACTTATGTATTATGACGTCACTTTTTGGATATTAATGAAAAACTCTTATGATGATCGATTTTATTAATATTTACATGTGTGTAAAATGTATGTTTGTGATATGCTTATGGTCTATGAAACAAATTCCAATCTAACACATAGTTAGCATATGAGTCAGCAACTTGATTAAAAATTCTTGGAACATGAATGTATGTTATATTCTCAAATTGTCATTATAGCAATCTAACACGTAAGAATCTTTGTAATAATGTCAGATCCCTAATGCGATACAAGCCATTAAGTTGTGAAACCACTAACTATGAATCAAGACGTACCTCAAGAGAATGAACACCATGTGAAATGGCATCATGCAATAACTTAATGATGGCACTATATTCGGCAACATTGTTTGAAGAGGGTCATAAACATACGCCTCTTGAAGACAATACTTGACCCATAGGAGAATAAATCACCCAAGTAGCCGAAGCTAAGTTTTGAGTGTGGTGGCTAGCACCATCAGTGAATCCTATGTAAACGAAAGACTCCATCGACATCTGCCATAAGAAACGAATGCTAATCAACAAACCCGATCACCATAAGAAAACCTAACTATGCAATGCAAAATTGTACAATAATATACAACAATCATCCCTAGCTAAAGATCATGCATAGTATTTTTTGAGATAGAGCCCATTTCTAGGCTCCGCCAAGGCTGTCCCTTCATAATCAGCCATCTCATAAGTGCCTTTCTATAAGACTTTTTTAACCACGTAAGGACCATGCCACATGGGATTAAATTTCCTTGCCCCCAAGGGTTCCTTAGCTTGATCCCACAAAAGGACTAAGTCACCTTCATTAAATCTCCTTGGACAGACAAACTTATCATATTGGACCTTGACGCGACGCTTGTTAACCTCTAGAGCCACAAAGGCATCTCGGCGTTGCTCATCAAGCTGCTCTAAGTGGACCAAACTTTCTTCCAATGCGGAAGTGTCAGGTAAACTCTCTATAGCTAGCTTCAGAGAAGGGATTTCGCATTCAACCCGTAAAACTGACTCCACCCCATGAATAAGCTGATATGGAGAGAAACCAGTGGCAGTCTTAACCACGGTTATATACACCCACAAAGCAAGATACAACATAATATGCCAATTAGTCTTGATTTGTGTGATGGTTCATTGGAGAATAGACTTAAGTGATTTGTTCATTGCTTCAACTTTTCCATTCGCCTGAGGGTAATAAGAAGATGAATGCTCTTTCTTATACCCTAACTTGGAAGCCAACTCTTCCATCATTTTATTCTGAAAGTGCCTACCATGGTCAGTGACAAGCTCTTTCGAAATGCCAAACCGAGTGATAATATGGGTGAAAATGGAATGCGCGGCTGTCTCACCGTCGGATTTAACTGCGGGCATATCCTTTGCCCATTTCGTGAAGTAATCAACAACCAAAATAATGTGATGATGCCCCCTAGCCGAAGCTGAGCTGCAATCCATAAAATCAAGCGCCCACTTGGTGAAGGGACTGATGGTGACAATAGGATGTAACAGGGTTGGACGCGAGCGCATATTGCGTGCAAACACTTGTCAAGGGTGGCACTTCTTGACCGAATTAACGCAATCTTTGAATATGGACGGCCAAAAATATCCCACTCTCAAGATTTTTTGGGCTATAGAAAACCCAGATAAATGACCACCACACGCCCCTCCGTGGCAATCATTCAACACAACCTCATCCTCATCATGGGTTAAACAACGACGCAAAATGGAATCTACCCCATGGAAGTACAAAGTGTTATCCACTATAAGGTATTTCTTAGCTACATGACATAATCTTCATCGCTCATCCCATGAAAGGTGAGTAGGGACCTTCAATGTTTGCAAATATACAATGATATCCCCTATACCAAGGGTCCAAAGTTGAGATAAGGAAAATATGTTCATCGACAAACCTATCCTCATAAAATTCCTCCTCCTTTAAACTTGGAAAATTGGATATAAGCTCCGCAAATATCAATGACTTATTTGATTTCGCCGAAACAAACTCGAGATCAAACTCTTGCAAAATGACAATCCATTTATTGTATTTTCCCCCAATCATCCTTCTAGTGAGGACGAACTGAAATGGATTAATATGAGCTACGACCAAGGTTTGGCGAAGGAGAATGTAATGTCTCAAATGTTGAACCGCATGAACGGTATCCAAGGCTATCTTCTCCACATGGGAATAGCAAATTTCTGCATCTATAAGGTTTCAGCTCAAATAATATATGACATGCTCATGGAGCTCCTCATCCTCCTGAATCAAACCCATACCAACCGTCTCCATGGATGCGACCACATAAATCAAGAAATCACGGCTATAGTTGGGTGGACTAAGCATGGGGGCCATTTCTAAGGCTTGCTTAAGAGCAGCAAAGGACTCCTGGGCTCGCTCATCCCAATAAAAAGGGGTGTCCTACTTCAAAAGACACAAAAATCCTTTAGTCAAGTTGGAAAAATTAACCACAAATCTCCCTAAGAAGTTCGCCATGCCTTGAAAACAATGAAGGTGTCTAATATTACGTGGAGGAGACAATTGGAGTATTGCCTCAACCTTTAAGGGATCAACTCTTATACCCTCCTTGGATACAATGAATCCTAACAAGTGACTAATAATCACGCAAAAGATGCACTTACGAGGGTTTAAACGAACCTGGTAATGATGGCATCTTTCGAACACTAATCTCAAATGATATGGATGACGCACTCTCAAACGAGAGTGAGCAGCAAGATCATCCGAATATACTTCGATAATATTTTTTAAGATCGTGAAATATTAAGGTCACAGCCCGCTAAAACGTAGCTCCGACGTTTTTAAGGCCAAAGGGCATCTTTTGATGTGCAAAAGTACCCCAAGGACAAATAAATGCAGGATTATGTTGATCCTCGGGCTTAATCTAAATCTAATTATATCTGGAAAAACCATCCATAAAGGAAAATACCTCACTCCCACCACACTCATCCAGAATATAATTAATAAATGGTGTGGGGAAATTATCCTTAGAACAGGCACGATTTAAGTCACCGAAATCAGTGCATATACGGATCGCTCCCTGCTTCTTATCCACTGGAACAGGATTTGAAACCCACTCCATCAAGGGAACAGGATAGATAAAACAATCTTTCAATAGTTTCTCTATCTCAGCCTTAATGGTGGGTGCTTTTCTCGGATTCACCGCACGCAAATGTTGTCGAACCAGTTTTACATCCGGATACATTTTGATCTCATGTTCGACAATACGAGGGTCTATACCTGGAATTTTTTCGTATGACCAAGCGAAAATGTCACAAAACTCTTTAAACAACTCGATATACTCCTTGATCTCATCGAGGGAACAACCCACCCCAATGTAGACATTCTCAACTTTGGCAGGATCATGAGAAATATTGATAGGAATGGTTGGTGATAAATTAGCCATGTTTCTACCATCCATCTGACCAGGAGAGATTAGTGGAACCACGGGGCTACCAATATTCTAACTAAGAATATCCCTAAAGTCATCACACTCCATATGATTGATCTTAGGAAGAAAATATGATCGATGATACAACTCTTCCCAAGGTTGCTCGACCCCAGACATGGAATCAAGAATAGCTTCATCCAATAGAAAAACATCACCGAGGCAATCATGTGAGTGAGATGACTCTACTTCCCATGCAAGTAGCACATATGGGTCCTCCTCCTCCATCTACGAAGAGGAAGGACTAGGCTCTACAACCTAATCAAGATTCACTTGATAGGCCACCATTGTTGTAGGAGATGGCACATCTGTTTCAATGGGCAGACTCGAAGTACTCGGTGAAGGAAGAATCCAAGGATCTTCCATATGGGTAGTGTGAAAAGACACTGAATTTAGCAAGGATGAATCCCCACCAAAACTAGATCCAATCATAAGAATGGGCGTAGGACAACTAAATGTTCCCATAAGAGAAGGATACATACCTATGCCCACACTCCCAGTTGTCGGCTGAGAATGATCGATAATTGGGATAGAAGCTCTCGATGATGCATTGACACTCAGATTATGGAATGACTTTTGATCAATTGTAACAATCTTCCCATTAAACCAAAAGCATATCACTCGAAAGAGGGAAGAAGCTATGGATTGCATACTATACATCCAATTCCTACCTAGTAAAATATTGTAGTCAAGGGTCGCATCAACCATCTCAACCTCGATCGCGACGGTCTTCCCTCCCAATTGGACCTCTAGAGAAGGAAGAATCCTGTGCAGCCAAAATGATCTACCATCGAAATCTGTCAACATAGTGGCGGATTGAGACAACATGGGATAACCCAAACCCTTCCAACACGAAAAAGACATCACGGAAGCAGCAACGCCTTCATCAATGACAGTATGCTTGACGGTGTTGTTAAGACACTCTACGTGAATCAAAAGAGACTTGTAGTAAGGAAAGCAAGGCTGTACTCCCATGGTTTCAAATTTGACCATGGTAGAAGATTTATCATCATTAACCCCAAGAGTAGACAACAAATCTTTCCTCTCCGAAGGACAAGTCTGAAGCACTTCTAACACGGACATCGCACAAGGAGTTTGGCCCAAATCCTCGACAACTGAATAGTTCTGGGTAGCTCACGCATTAGGATTGTGGCCCAAGTGCTTTAAGACTCCCTTAGGAATGTGAGGTGGAGCTTCAGGTTTATCCGTAGGCTTTTCAATTTGCAAAGGGCTCCCAGGTGGGGAAGGTTCTTCCCCAAGGTCTGGTTGTGACGAACCATAATCTTTCACATGAGTCACAACTTTAGTAGCATGCACCATGTTGATGTAACTGTGACCACTATTGGCCTCCGACGGATTTTGATTTCCACCTAATGCATAACTAAGATCAATGGTCCTCGAGTTCATATTTTAATTGTTGGGTAAGGGATTAGTTAACACAACTGGGCCCTATGCTATGAACCTCGAGGCATCTTCGATACGAGGGCACAAGCGAGTGAGATGGTCATCCTCACACAACTTGCAAGGAAACTTCACCTTTCTTTTAGACTGCTTGTCCCCCCCAGCATTAGTGTTCTTGTCATTATTATTAGCATTTTCATTCTTCTTCCCACCCTTACAATTATTTTTTCTTTTTTTCTTATTCCTTCCAGGATGTTGGTTGCCTTTTGGGTTCAACGATTGCATGGAAAGTACATTCGCCGATTGGGTAGGTTGAGACAAAGCCGCAGCTTGTCCCGACGCAAACTGGTTAATTGACAATTGGCTCACTTGTTTCACAACCGAGTTCATAGGTTTGGTACTTGTAGAGCCCACAATACCATTGGCATGTTGCCCAGGCTTGATCTTGGGGTCGAAATTGGACCTAGGAGCATTAGGTATAATCTCATACAAAATTCTGGATTAAGCATAGATCAAATCGAACTCTTGTGCCCTAAAAATAGCTTGTTCCTTGTTTTGAACTTCGGATGTAGAAACATGATCCTTTGTGATGTAAGGTAACAACAATTTGAGGAACCACTCAAGAAGAAACTTTGGTGGTATAAAAGCTTTGATTAACCATTTCCATCTACACCACTCTTGAATATGATCCGATATGTGTGTGGCTTTATCTTGCTGGAAGGTCGACAAGAGTTCGGTATCGACGTCGTAACATACAGTTAGCTGGAAATGATTAAGGAAAGTCAGTGCAAGATCATCAAATGTAGTATAATCCCCCCCCCGGGTAACTCTATATACCATTTCACCGCAGAAATTGTTAGGGTGCGTTGAAATAGCCTCAAACGAATGGAATCATCATGTAAGGAATTGGAAGAGAACCAAAGGTGGAAAGTGGTGACATGCTCACTAGGATTTAACCAGCCTTACATTCGAACTTGGGAATGTCTGAAGGAAGCTTAGTAGGGACTACCGGCCATGCCAGGTCATGAGACACAGGATCCTTCATCAATATTGACAAGTCAGGTAATTTTAATGTTGCAAGGAAAGGGATCCTAGGTTGAGCAGGTCGATTCCATGCTCCCTAATAGTTTTGATTCATGTAAGGTTGATTGCTATAAATACCATGGCCTTAGCCATAATAAACTCCTCCCATTTGACACATGTAGGGTTGCATGGAAGCATTGTGATGTGGGGTACCTTGATTATGAGGTGCTACAAGGCCATAATTAGAAGAGTAAGCAGTTTGTTGATACCCGTACCCATAGAGTTGGTAGTTTTGTCCATACTGCAGTCCATAAGAATGTCCATGAGAAGATCCATAAGGTGTTAGATGGGATGTACCATGAGAAGGTCCATAGTTTGGTATATGGGAAGCTCCACGAGGTGGAACATGAGATGATCCAGAAATAGGTACATGACCAGTTGACACAACAGGAGGTACTCAGCTTTGAGATACAACCGTGTTAGCAGTCGCAGAATGAACATGGCTAGTAGCAACATTCTAGCCTGAAGGGTCATGTGAATTAGGGGGAGGATGAGTCATTAAAAAAGCATTCGAAGGAACGGGGTTCGAGGATGAAGGGAGATGTGAAGGAATGTAAGTGGTTTTCCCAATGTTCACCCATCTCAGTCCTGGTATCTGAATAGGATTACTAACACTAGGCCTAGTAGGAGCATGTGAAAAAGCCTCCACCACCGAGATGGAAGGTGCAATGTGACTAGTGCCCCCAAACATTTCCACATGGAAAAGAGTGGGAGTTCCCCCAGGAGTAGTGCCAGGGTCAACTTCCAACTGGACATGATATGTCGGATCGAACTCAGGAATATCAGGTATGTCATATCTAACATTACTAGTGCCTGTGGGTTTATAGTGAGTCTCATCACCCGGAAACCAATACTGGCGACCTGTGAATGAGGGATCATAACCAGATCATGAAGGTTATTCATGTACTAAATCATATGTGCTAGTAGGATCTTCCTCCCCAACCTCGTGAGGTGGAGAAGACATCTCAGGAATTTCATCCTCATGATCTCCCATGGTGTGCAAATCAAAGTGAGAAGTAGTTCGCCTGGACTGTCTCGTTCTCTCTCCCAAAGGAGGAGGAGACGTGGAAGGCGAAAGTCCTGCTAAACGATGAGAATGGCGAGGTGTTGTGCCTGAATCCACTATGACTCAAAAAATAAAAAGACTCAATATAATTACGCAAACCCTAGGCAAACTAGCGTGCACAGAGCATACACCTAACAATGTAAAGCCAAATCACAAGCAAACCAAGGGTAAGATATGTGAGCTCCCGAATGAAGCATGTATGTCTCTCCTAGGGGAGGATTTAGACTCCCATACACAACAAGCAAAGGTTTGTAACCAATTATAGTGGCCCTTAGCTTCAACGCATATAGCGACTGTGTTGTTCGACCCCTACCTAGCCAGGACACCTGCAGAATAACCTCTGCAAGTACCCCCTCGATAACCTAGGTAAGGCAAATAAGGTCACCTTGATATAATCAATGCTCAGGTGGGATTGACCATATGGAAAGGGTAACAAATCCTAAATCCTAAAATCACAACTAGTACCCCAGGGATGCACTAGCCAATACCTCAAAGGCCCCCAGATATGAATACAATCCTGGAAATATCTCCGGTGCTAATCAATCACAATCGGGGGTCATCCCAATCATAATTGCTCACACTGCCTCGTGCTTAAATCCATTGTAAGAGGAGGATCCTGAGAAACACTAATTATTTAAAGGATTTCACACTCTCACCTAGACAAACACCTAATTGTTTTGTTTAGTGGTTTTGGAGAATTGACACACAATGAACCATTCCAAAACCCTAAAACCTAGTCTTTTTTGTGCACCCTAGAAAAGAAAAGAGTGTAATTCATTTTATTATGCGTTCATTTTAATTGGCTTTATTACTCAAAGGGTAAATGGTCGTGCAACTAATGATGTTATGACACAATAAGAAGTAAACTGCACACCTAACAATCAATGCAAATGCACTATGTCGAATGAAAAATAGGGTATGCTACTACATGAAGTGCAATTTTTTTCCTTGAAATGTATATGCAATCATTCCTATATGAAAATATGACTAATATTCACCAAGAAAACCTAATGCAAGTACAATGCTAATGCAAAATGCAAAGAATTCATAACTATGCAAAAAGCAAAATGTTTTTGTATTTTTGAATTAAATGAGATAAAAAGAAAAAATATGACTCTAACACCCTCAGACTCTGTAACCACTCACACACAACAGCCAAGCAAAGTACTAAGGAAAAAGATACCTAATGCACTAATCTCAAAACAAAAAATAGAATATGAAATGACAAGAACATTTTTTAAAATCAATTCAAAAAGAGTCTCTAGTCAGAAACATAGGGGAGATACAGACTCTAGAATCATCAAAAGAAGACTCGGCAATCATCCAAACTCACCTAGAAACACTTAATCTTGCCCAAAACATAAAAAATCAGGGCATATGTGACTGTTCTCAGTAAACCTGCGTACATACGTGACTATTCCAGGAAAACCCACGTGTATACGCGACTGTGAAAGCAAAACCCATGTATAGGAAGAAAAAGATAGAAAAATAAGGTAAATGGACAAACTGAGACAAAATTTACTTCTACAGGACACTACTGGGTAATCATGCCCCCAGACCCGACACAGAAACAGATAAATCAGAGCAATACAAGCACATTGAATGCTGAAATCCCCCAAATAAAAACAACTAGGAACCTCCCCAATGGAGCCACCAATTCTATTACAGAGAAAACTTCCTATGGCTTGGGGGTGTACCACAATAGACAGAGAAACCACAGAAATCAATCCCTTCCCAATATGCAAGAGAAATACAACATCTGACACTAAAGGATCTCGAAACATACCTTATTCTGGACGGTTGTAGTAGATCCCCGTTGAGCTTTTTCCAATCCTGCTTGCTTTGGAAATTTACTCTCAATAACAGTGAAAAAGGGCAAGCATGCTATATAATATCGTGTTAGGCCTACTCTAGTATATATAATCAATGATACATAAGCAATTAAACACATCCATGGATTCAATATTCATTTAAATGCACATCATTGGACATAAAAAAGATATTTCTATTAAGTAAATCAGAGATTACATAAGTGACAACCTCTGTTGGCATGTCTGCGAACCGGAGAAATCGATTCCTCCACCTGGGCCTTCACCACCTCAATCCTCCATCTCTTGATAGCAAGCTCACAAGTAAAGGTAAGCTTGGGAAGAACAAAAAGTGCTCCAAGGGACAAAGGGATGCAATCTCAAGTATAAGCAAGCTACGGCAACAATGGATTTCTTGCTCTTCAATTCCTCTCCTTCAATGTATCTAAAGGTTTCCTTATATAGTGCTTCAATGGGGTAATGGAAGGTCAAATCCGAGCGATCTCGAGCCATATGGAAGGCCAAGAGACAAGTTACTCAAATCCACATCAAGGAAAACTCCAAAAATATTTGGCCTTTTGCACACATCCCGATGTACGCGGGTTTAAGGGTAATATCCGCGTATATACGCGAGAAAGGGATTAAAAGTCGCATACAACAAATAATAGGTGTTTTTAGGGATGATCTTGGAAACATCAAAGGTACAAAAATATTCCATGGGGTCCAAAGAGTCTGCAGAGGGACAGGTAAGGCCATAAAAGTGTGATCAACCATGTGTGGTAAAATCAGCTATAACACCACAGTAATGCATCTTGGTGAATTGTGAAAGATAGAACTAAAATGATTAGATTGAAATTTTATGAAGATGAAGCCATCAAGTTTTTCAACTTTCAATAGGCAGAGATTCACCCCCAATTCCATTTCGTCCATAGAGCGTATGAATATCCTAGGTCTGGAGTTTTATCGGCATGCTTGAGAGAAATAAATATGCCAAAAACTATTCAAAAGCAAGAGATATAGAATAAATAATATTGACCACGCTCACTAGGGGATGTGTTTCCTGCAAAGGTTGTTTCCATGGTAGACTGAGCTCATGGTGACTATGAATAAGCATAATCAACAACTGAATCAATTTCCTTGCTTGAGTCATATTTTGGAGAGGTCGTTCAACCAAATTTTCCAGTGGTTCTTCCAATATTCAATGTTAAATAATTGAATATATAGGCATTCAAAGAATAATTTGGTTTTCTATGTTCCAGTTAAACTGCGATTAGTAAAAATAAGTCACGTGCATGTAGATGTTGATAGAAAAAGAAGATTGGTTGCATCCTTGCATGTTATATTCTACTCCATAAATTGGTTGCATCTTTGCATGTTATATTCTACTCCATAAATCATCTCACAATCGGCTTTCCTTAACATGACATGTTTCCTTAACATGAAGCTTGACATGACTAAAGTATTACTAGAGGAGTATTTCAAAACGCTCCACATGATTAAGACTGCACCAATTGTTAGATACAACGAACAACATTAATGTTACACCAGATTGTGGTAAATCACCAAACATAAGGTGTAAAGGTAATATAAGGCGAACAACTTCAATGTTACACCAGATCGTAGAAAATTACCACAAGTTGTTAGGGTTAACTTAGACTCAAGAATGAGTCAAAGGTGATTCAGGTTTAGCACATGGTTTATTATAGTCCATGGTATTATTGGCCAATGGTATTTGGTTTCCCATAGTATTGTCCCATGGTATTGCATGTAAATAAGCATTTATAAGGCTTGAGAAGGCTACATTGTAAAGTGGCCTGGAGGTGAGTGATGGCTAGCTCACTTGGCCCAACTTGGCTAGTTTAGGTCAGAGGAGATAATAGATCTATTATGGTGGTTTTTTCCTGGTTTTGGGTTTTCCAGGTAAACATTATGTGTCTATCTTTAATGGTCTCTTGTCCTTATTATTTTCTAGCATATTTTATTATTGATACTTGTTTATAATCATAAGAACTGGTATCATAGCCATGGTTTGACATATATATTTGCAATATATTTGTGCTCATTTTGTTGTACCTTGTTTTTTGAATTAATTGGGGCATGCTTGTTCGGTGGTACCCGACACCCTAGAAATATTTTTTTGTTCCCCGTTAGAATGTAGTTTCCTCAGGTGCTAGAATCACAAGGTATCCATCTTATGCACAGAGAAGGGATGTTGCATCAGGTGTGGAATGAACCATTAGGTAGGTACAAGGGTGGCAGGTGTACTTGCAGCCTAACTTGATGTATATCAGAGAGGTTGAGTATTCGATTGGGGGAGGAATGTGATATGGTTTAATATCAGTTGTAGGACCAAGATTGATGAGCCATTTATGTGAAGAGAATTCCTAGAGAACTGGCGGTTACAATGGCTAAGGAACTATGTAATCCGGTAGATGGATTCTTTTTATATGGACGTCAATGATAAGTTTGGATGCAGATACAACAGAAGCATGGAAAAGCGAGAGGATGAAGCGACAGATGGTGATGGTGTAGTCACCATGAAGGCACCTGAAAAAAAATTAATGGAGAAATTTGCATGTAAATGGGAATATGTTTGTAAGACCTGGTAAGGCATGCATACCCCTAGTAACTCATCAGTAAAGTAGGGAGACATACCTAGGTGATAGGGGGTGTATGTGAGATTCCTCTGTAAAACTTTGAGGGGGGTTGGTCATTACTCCAAGTCAAGTTTAAAGGGGGGTTGTTAGGGTTAATATTGACTCAGGAATTACTCAAAGGTGATTTAGGTCTAACACATGGTTTATTATAGCTCGTGGTATTTTTCCATGGTATTGATGACCAATGGTATTTGGTATCCCATAGTATTGTCCCATGGTATTGCATGTAAAGAAGAATTTATAAGGCTTGAGGAGGCTCCATTGTAAAGTGTCCTAGAGGAGTGGTGGCCAGCTCACTTGGCCCGACTTGGCCAGTTTAGGTCAAGGAAGATAATAGGTCTATTATGATGGATTTTCCATGTTTTGGGTTTTCAACATAAACATTGTGTGTCTATATTAAATGTGTTGCTATGTGTATTTGTGTTATGTCATTAATTATTATTGCATGCTTGTTTTAAATACTAAAACATGTAATCTGTAAAGGTTACCACGTTTTTATCAGTGATCATGCCATAAAGCAGTAAAACCACATCACCGAATTGCATGGGATCATAGCATTTAAATGAAGTCCACATAACCACTACTTATCGTTGATCCTTGGGGAATCCAATTTATATTCCATTCTTTTTTATCAAATAGCGGTACCATTTCTATTGTTTAATGTTTGTTATGAATTTTTTTATGAATATGTTGGATACGTGTTAACAAAGGCACTATAGATCAAAAGTTCATTATGATGGATTTTCACCATGCTACTTGATCGTAGATGGAATGTTGTTGTTGAAATATATGCCATCTTTTCGTCTAAACTAGTGGAGCATTTCTCTGCTAAAACGCTTACTCATTTTCAATCTGGGATTTTGTAAACAAATTTGAGACGGCTAAAATTGAGTTACCACTCAGTCACAAAAAATTCATGTCGAGACTTTGACCTATTTTTACTCGTCAGGTAAAACTTGTCTAACCCCGACTAGACAAGTTGACAAGTTAAACTTGACCAAAAATATTTATACAAGTTTTTCAAAAGATTAAATTTGGTCAGACTTTTGACCCGACTCCTTTTACCTCGACAATTTTTACTTGTCGGTTTTACCTTGACCAAATTACTCGATTTCGACATGTTTTACTTCGAATGACTTACTCGACATGTTTTACTTCGATTGAATCACTTGACAAGTTTGCTTCGACAGACTCACTCGGCTTAACCACTTTTAGTCGAACTTTTACAAAGGAAATTTTTTAGTCTAAAGACTTCATAAAATGAAAATGACTTTTCATCAAACAGTAATTCGGAGTAAAACTTGACACAATAATAATTCTACATATTTACAAAAACATATAACCAAATATTAAGGAAGACTTGAGTTGACCACTCTGGCATAAAAACTAACTTTCTCTTTGTGAAATATTTATGGATTCTTTGTGTCTTTCACTTAACTTGTAAATGTAGGAAACATTTAATCAAGTAATTTTCGAGAGAATGTGCGGCTAAATAAAACATTCATTTAACCATAACAATAGATTTATAAAACTTGTCCGAGCATAACAGAGGACTAATGCCGTAAATACAAACTTTGAAATTTACAAGGATTTTTCACCTTTTATACAGCTTCGGCTCTCGATATTTTCAAACACACAAAAGCTTGAGCTTCGACTCTTTTCTCTCAAAATTCTCTATGAATTCTCTCTCAGATTTACAAACTTCTTCTTCTATATATAGACAAACTAAAATTTGCTTCTCTATGAATCCACCGACTTAACATTAAAGAGTGGAATAACTATCTACCTAAAAACTTAGCTTCAGAAATTTAGTTCAACTAGTTTATATATGAGATCCGTGAACTCTTCATCTTATCAGACTGTTTGACAGAAACTAAACTGATATGGACTCTGGCATAGTCGGTTTAGATCTTATACGGATCAGCGAGTAATTAATATTTCCAGCACTCCCCCTTAATTATGAGCATATGGGGATCTTAAAACAAAATATTACAAAATCTTTCAAAGCTTTAATCTTGCTCTGTGTATGATAGAGTTCATTGTGTAGAACTTGTCATTCCAACATAACTTCGCAAATACTCAAATGTATCCCTTGCCAATGGTTTTGTAAAGATGTATTCAAGTTGATCTCTAGACCTGCAAAATTCTAAACAGATTTCTTTGTTGTTCACCAACTCTCTTATGAAATGAAACCTTTTGTCGATGTGCTTGCTTCGTTTGTGGAACACACGATTCTTAGATAATGCAAAGACTGATTTTTTGTCATGGAAAATGATTATTGGTTCTTGTTGGTTCTGTGATAGGTCTTCCAAAATTGTCTGCATCCAAACATATTGACATGCAGCACTTGTAGCTGCAACATACTCTGCTTCTATTGAAGACAGAGTCACTATGGGTTGTTTCTTTGAATCCCACAACACAACACCTTTACCAAAATGAAATGTGTAACTAGATGTGTGTTTCCTATCATATGTGTTGCCTCCATTGCCACTATCAGTGTATCCAATGAATTTAAAATTTTCTGAGCTTGAATACATTATGCCAAGGTCTTTTGTTCCATTTAAATACCTCAGAATTATTTTACCTGCTTTCCAATGAGAGTCTTTTGGTGACTCCATGAATCTTGAGATCAGACTTACTCCATACATGATGTCTGGTATTGTCGTTGTTAAATACATAATCCTACCAATAGGCCTTTTAAACAAAGTAGGATCTACAGTCGATCTATCATCATCCTTGCTCAATTTTCAACCTATTATTACTGGTGTTGGGGATGTCTTGCAATTAGACATCTCAAATATTTTCTAAACGACACTTGCATATTTTGATTGTGATTTAAAAATACCATTTTCAGACTGCTGAACTTCAATTCCCATTAAAAAATTCATGAGTCCCAAATCAGTTATTTCAAATTCACTTTCCATGACTATTCTAAATTCTCTTATGCCAAAATCACCAATAAATTTTAAATCATCTACATACAGGAATACAATTAACATGTTACCTTGCTCATTCACTTTGGTGCACAGTGTCAGTTAACTTTCACTTCTGTGAAATCCATTTTTGATGAAATATGAATCAATGCAACTGTACCAAGTTCTAGGAACTTGCTTCAAACCATAGAGTTCATTTTTCAGCCTTTACACTTTATGCTCTTGAACTGGAACTTCATATCCTTTTGGTTGTTCCACATATACTTCCTCTTCTAGCTAGCCATTCAAAAATGATGACTTAACATCCATTTGATAAGCATTCCATTTGTTTTGTGCAGCAATGGCCAAGACTTTTTTTATTGTATCCATGCATGCCATAGGTGCAAAAGTTTCATTGAATTCCATGACGGGTTGTTGTGTGAATCCTCTTGCAACCATTCTTGCTTTGTGCTTCTGCACATTCCTATCAGCAGCTTGCTTGGTCTTGTAAATTCATTTGACGCTGATTACATATTTATCTTTTGGTACATCTACCAACTCCAATGTTTGATTCTTTTCAATGCATTCTATTTCTTCATCCATGGCTTGTGCCAATACTTCTTCTTCAACAACTTCCTCAAATGTTAGTGGATCATATATTAGAGAAAATAATGCAAAGAGAGAGAATCAATTTGGTGTACCAACTTCATATATTTCACACATACTTCTTGTCTTCACTGGTTCTATCGATGTCGACATCGAGGAAATGCTTGATGGAGTATGTTGTCCTCTTCGTGTGCTTTTTGGTGTAGCTTTAGCTGCAACTTGTATCGATGTTCCTTGTTTTGAACCATGTCATGGTGTTAACAATTCTTTGAATGGTTGACTTACTTGTGGTGTTTGAACCACTTCCTCTGCCATGTCATCATGGTCGATATTCGACACAATCTTGACATTTTCCTCAACGGTTCTATCCCATGATTCATTTTCGACAAATTGAATAATGATTACTGATGATCACTTTCCTTGCGACGGGCTCATACAAATTGTATTCTTTTGTGTCTTCAGAATAGCTAAAAAAATACATTTATGTCCCTTCTTTTCTAATTTCTTTCTTAGCTCATCTGGAACATGAGCATATGCAACAAAACCAAAAACTTTTAAATGAGAAACATTGTGGTTCATACATGTCCATTATTCTTGAGGAACTTTGTTCTTCACACTCTTTGTCGAACACTAATTCATGATATATACAACAGTTGCAACTACTTCAGCCCAATATTCATTTGAAAAATGCTTGGCTGCCATCATGTTGTGCGCCATCTTCGTAATGGTTCTATTCTTTCTTTCGGAAACACCGTCTTGTTGAGGTGTATGCCATGCAGTGAAATGCTTTTGTATGCCATGGTTCTTGCAAAAACTCATTCAAGACATATTCACTGCCTCCGTCTATCCTTAAGATTTTGATGCGGTGTCCACTCTGGTTCTCCACAAGTCCATTGAACTGCTGAAAACAACTAAATGCATCAGATTTATGTTTCAAAAAATATACCCATGTTTTTCTTGAGTAGTCATCAATAAAAGTAAGAAAATAATTGCAGCCACCAATATATGATGTCTACATTGGACCACAAATATCAAGGTGCAAAATCTCAAGTGTTGTGCATGCTCTATATGACTTTCCGACTGGAAAAGTCTCTCTATGTTGCTTGCCAAAAATGCAGCCTTCACAAACACTTTCTGGTTTTCCGATCAATGGAAATCCTTTCACAATATTCTTTGCGTGCAGTAGCTTTAGCCCACCAAAATTAAGATGCCCAAATCTGAAATTCCATAGCCAGGACTCATCCTAAACTTCTATTTTAAATGTAGCCTAAAAATTAGCGCTTTCATTTTATTTCTTGTCGTAGTGCTTGTCTACTTCCGTGCTTTCTTCCTTGAATTCAGCTCCTCTATTTTTCTTTCCTTTCATGTCTAGAATTATCCTCAAGGGAAACAAGCGATTGCTTGTCATTGGCACTTTTTCTATCAGCTGGTTGCTTGGGCGAATGTCTTTAATCACACAGTGATTATCTTCTGTGTAGACTCTATAACATTTTTGTATTAGTTGTCCAATTCTCAAAAAAAATTGTTTCAAACCTTCGACATGATAGACATCAGGCATAAACTTACTCTCCCCCTATTTGGTTAGAATACCAAGAGTATCTTTTCCCAAAACAGTGACTTGGACATTATTCCCAAGTGTGACATCGGTTTGAAATGATTTATCTTGACTCGAAAATAAATTTAAATTACCAGTCATATGATTGTTGCAATCTGAATCTAAGTACCATATGTCTTGTGGGATTTATTGGACAATATTGAATTCAATTTGAGATGCATATGCCATTAACATTGCATTCGATATACTGTTGGTATTGGTAGATTGATTTGGGATTTGCCTTCCTTGGTCATATTGTTTCTTCCTGCATTCAGATGCATAATGACCATATTTCTTACAATAATGACATTGAATTTTTTTATTTATCGAACCTATGACCATGTGGCTGACTTAGGTTATGATTCTATCCTCTACCAGTGACATTCGCAGGACTATTGCACGTCCTCATCTGGAAGAACTTCTTCCTCTTCCTCTAGAGTTGTTTCAACCCCTGCCTCTACCATGGATTATTGATAACTATGCTACAAATTCACCTTCCAATGATGTATTTGATCTATTGACTCGGTGTTCATAAATATTGATGAGTGAAGCTTGCAACTCATCAATGGTAAACACTGACATGTCTTTGTTTTCTTCCAAGGTCACAACCAAGGATTCAAATCTTGGGGAAAGACTTCTAAATACTTTTTCAACAGCCCTTCTCTCTTCTATGTTTTCTCCATGAGATTTCAATTGATTTATCAGAACAACAACTCTGGTGTAGAATGAGTCTACTGACTCTGTATCTTTCATTGACAGAGATTCAAGATCTCTTCTCAGAATCTGCAACTTGGAAGTCAAAATTTAAAACTTTCTAAATTTGAAGGGGGGGGACTTGTAAATAGTACTGGATATCGACAGTTAATTAGATGTTTCATTTACTTCATGAATACTCATCCTGATCTTTCTTATGCAATCAGCATACTTTCTAGATATATGCAGGAACCTAGAGAAAGTCATTGGAATGCAACAAAAAGGGCATTAAAGTATCTTCAAGGAACAAAGGATTTTGGACTTGAGTTTAAAAGAAACAAAAATTTCGAGCTTGTCGGCTATTCAGATGCGGATTTTGCTAGATATGTTGATGACAGGGCATCTACTTCAGGTTACTTAATGAATATGGGATCAGTTGCAGTGGCATGGAGTTGTAAAAAGCATGATACAATTGCGAATTCTACAGTAGAAGCAAAATGTATTTCACCTTGGGAAGTCGCTTGTGAGATAGTTTGGTTAAGAAGGATTTTGCAAGACCTCAAAGTTGATAAAAAAGAAGCAAATTCATTATTTATTGATAATCAATCAACAATCAAGTTAGCCAAAAATCATGTTTTTCATTCAAAGACTAAGCATGTGGATACTAAGTATCATTACTTTCGGGCTCTCGTCGTCAAACAAACCATCAAGCCATAGTGTTGTAAATTAGAAGATAAAACTACAGATATTTTTACAAAATCTCTTGGAAGGGTCAAATTTGATAAGTTTAGAAATGAACTTGGTATTTGTTGAAAAGAATTTTTGGATCAAAGGGGGGATTGACCAATTGGAATCAACGAATTTTTTCCATTCTTTTTATTGTTTCAAAAATGATTTTGAAGATGCTTGGATTATGGATAGAGGGGCTACTTAACATGTGACACACAAGAAAGATTTTTTTTGGAGTTATGAAGATTGTCATTTAAATTCAATCCTCCTTGCAGATGATTCTATTCATTTTCCACTGGGAAAAGGAACATTCAAGGTTGACTTTGTTGAAATATTGTAACTTCAAAGAATATTCTATATGTATCTTTTGTGGTCCCCGATGGTCCTACCGGGAGAACCACTTGTATTATCTTGTACCCTGATGCTTCTAATCAGAAGAACTAATAAGATTCATGAGGTTGTCCCCTCTAATTGTAAAGGTGGGTCATTAGCACCCCAGTGTGGTTACTTGAGACTACATGTGTAACTCTATCCTACACGATTAACTCGATCCTACATGTCGGATGAGTTAATTGAAGTGAACGGATGAATATAAATAGAGGTGTAGCTCTCCTCATTGGAGACACACACACTCACTTGAGTAGCGAACTTGTGGAGGTGAGAAGTAGCTGGAGAAGGAGGAGGATCAGGTTTTTGATCTCCTTGCTGGTTTTATCTTTTACCTTCTTGGGGCATCTATATTGAGGAAGCTTTTGCTGGGTTTGTTTCCCTTTAGGGTTTTCCGAGGATAAATCTGTGTTGTTCTTGTGATGCTGTTTCTTTCAGTGATCCTGTGTATATGCTTTGTTATTAAAATGAAATGAAATAATGATGTCTTAGCTAAGCATATGAAAATTTAACATGGTATCAGAGCTAACCTGAACAAGACAGCTTTCACAAGGAAAAATAGCCCTCTCTCTCTCCCCAGAAGAAATTAGGGCTTCTTGCAGAAGAATAATTTTTGAGTGAACCTAGCATAGGATTTCTCTCCTCATGAAAATCGAATTTTAGAGACCTGGATCAATATTTTTGGTTGGGTGAAACTCCGGGAAAGTCAAACCCTAGTTTTACCCCGAGCCAGAAAAACCCTAAATACTAAAACTGATAAGTTTTGGTACATTCGCTATATCCCAAGATTGGCGAAGTTTTGAGGAGCTGAAAATTTCAAAGGACAACGATAAAATCCAAATGTACATTGTATCCAACATTCATCTTCAGATTCACTATATTCTGGGAGATATGATCCCTCCAAGTTATGGTTCCAGCCTCTTCCAGAATTCATCCCTAAACAAGACACCTGGAGAAAATCGCTATAGCTTGGGCTACCTAGGTCCAAATGGAATTCCTGAAGATTTTCCAGAAAAATAACGAACATTACTTTCTATTTTCTTAATATTATACTCAGAAGAGGAACCAGTGACACATGGCATTCCGTACAACTTCGTTGTTCTGAACATTCCTGTAACAGGTCACCCTAGGAAAATGATCATAAATCCCAATTTGTGAAACCAATTCTAATGAAACCTATGGTTTTGGATCAGGAACATGCAAGTTTACCTCAGTGAAAAATTTCAGACATAAATCAGTAGTAATTTCAGAGATATCACAGAAACAGTGACGGGCATTTCTACAAAAGAAATTGGAAAACTAGGGCTTCCTGTTCTGGGAGCTTCCCTCCACTATTTTCAGAAAAGGAGTACATTGGACAGCTCCATTTGAAGAGATCTATCTTTATATCCAATAAGATCTAAAAGATTTCAGGTTTTAAAAATTAGGGTTTCTCTGACAAGCCCTAGATCAACTAGCTCTAGAAGCAGGACGAACAACTCAAATCGGTAAGATCTAATCTTTTGCTATTTTCATTTGAGGTTCTCATTTCAAAGTGATATATCACATCAGTTAACAACTTCCAAGCATGGAAGTATTTGATCTCTCTAAATAAAATGAATTGGACACCTACATGAGTAGAGAGGTTCTAGTTCCATACGAAGATGAGGCTCAAATCCTTACACAAGAAGAACTTAATCAAGGCCAAGAAGATCATTGTTGATTCAATCACGGATCAACTTATACCACAAGTGTCTTCCCTAAAGACACCGAATATTTTTGATTCCTTGATCAAGCTATTTGAAGATAAGAACTTAAATCAGAAGATGGCTTTGAGAAAACAATTGAAGAATGTGAAGATCTAGAATGCAGAACAACTTGAAGTGGTAGAAGAAGAATGTATGCCAGAAGTAAGTGATTACTTTCAACTCAACTAATAAGAAGAGAAGAATAAGATGGGAGCAATTGAAGATCAATCTCTCACCATTCAAAGAAGATCCCTCAAGCGATGAGGAATATGAAAAACTCAATTCTTGAAGAACCTATTATTCATCTTACCATTTGGATAAGAAATGATGATTTCATGAATGAAGAAGATGATAAAGCAGAATGATCAAGATGGAGTCTACCCATGAAACAAATAAAAGATAAGTATTCAGTTGCCATTTCATGATATTGTTTTGTTATACATTTGATTATATTCAGTTGATGTGTTATGCATTATAGATTGTTTACATTAATACTACTAATATGCATGTGATGGGTAAGTAGCTCATGGCGCTATACAACTCTCTAGTGCTACTTATCAAACCTCTTTGCTGACATATTGGAATTAGTGCACAATATCAATGATGTCATGGTAGAGATGGAAGGCATCTAGAAAGTTTCTGTGAGATATGGATGAATGTTGTATTGGCTAAATAGTTGCATGATGCATAAGAATTGGTCGTTATGCATATGTTTCATGAAATAGTTCTAACCATGCAACTGTTGCATTTGAATTGTAGGAAAGGTCCTGTAAAACCTCCTACAAGAAAAGAAGGACGAGACTTGTTTCGAAGAACAAGTGATGACAATCCAATAAACATGAATCTAAAGCTCCTAGGGTCAGAGACACCATGACGGAAGAAAGAGCTTCAGAAAGCGGTAGATCCACCTCAAAGGATGAAGACCACCATGGGTATGAGAGATAACTCAAGATGAAGAAAAGAATGTTATAAAAGAAACTATGATCAAATAATAACAGTTGATCATGGGAAATGATGTATACGATATGATTTCAAGACATAAAGGGAAGTACATAGTATCCTCCATATGGATCTACAAGAACAAGTGTACAAAGAAAGGTTTGTGATTTGCCTCTGAAAGAATAGACTATGACATGAAATACTCTATTGACCAGTATATATCAAGCATAGAACCACCTGTACAGAATGAAGAAGGAAGATAATACTCCACTTCAGGGGGAGTGACTACAGAAGATATCCGAGTTTGACACGGTATGACATGATGGACAGCTTCTTGATGGATCGAGACTTTACCAAGAGTGAAGTGGGTTCCAACCTTCAAATTTGAATGCAGAAGACTAGGATATGTTGATGATCTGACAAGACAAACTCATGATGAAAGAATACTAGAATGATGTATGGGATATAGTTCCAAAACCAGAAGGAAGGAGTATTGTATCCTCCAAATGGATATACAAAATAGAGCATGCAACTGACTGAAGTATCGAGAAGTATAAAGCAAGATTTGTGTCTAGAGGTTTCTTTCAGAAAGAGGGAATTAATTCTGAAGAGACACTTACTCCAAGAAGTAAGGTATACTTCCTTCAGAACTATCATGGTAGTTTCTTCCTTGGTGAAGTAAAGACAAGCCTTCCTTAATGGTATGATTGAGAAAGAGTTTTTTCATTGAATAGTCACGAGGATTTGAAGTTGAAGCTAGATGGAATCATGTATGCAAGTTGAAGAAGGCCCTCTATGGCCTGAAGCAAGCTCCCAGAGCTTGGTATGGAAGAATAAATAGTTTCTTGTCGAGCATGGGATTTACCAAGAGTAAAGCTGATCCTAACCTTTATCTCAAGGTTGTAGAAGATGAACTTGTCATCCTGTTATTATATGTGGATGACTTATCCTTGACAGGAAATGAGAAACAAGTCATGGAAAGCAAGAAGAAACTAGCAGAAGAATTTGAGATGAAAGACCTCGGGTTAATGCATTATTTCCTAAGTCTGTAAGTATGGCAAAGTTCAGAAGAAATCTTTCTCAACTAGGGAAAGTATGCGGTAGAGATATTGAAGAGATTCAATATGTTGGAATGCAAAGTCATGGCCACACCCATGGACTCCAACCTGAAGTTGTTAGCTGATGACTCATCAGAGTTAGTGGATATGACTCATTACAAACAGATCATTGGGTCATTGATGTACTTAACAAATACCAAACCAGACATTTGTTTTGCTTTGAACACCTTAAGTCAATATCTTGTTCAACCAAGACGGGTTCACCTAGTAACTGCAAAACATGTGATGAGATATCTGAGAGGGACTATAGAATTTGGTTTATATTATGATGGTAGCCATGAGTATAGATTGTATGGCTACACAGATTCAGATTGGGCTGGAAGTATCTCAGACAAGAAAAGCACATTAGGTAGATGCTTTTGTTTGGGGTCTGCTATGAGTTCATGGTTTAGCAAGAAACAGTCCAATGTTTCTCGTAGCATGGCTGAAGCAAGATACATAGCAGATTGCTCTGCTAAGTTGTGAAGCCATATGGCTTCGGAAGCTGATATCAGGACTCTTTGAACTGAAGATGGATACTACAATGATTCTATGTGATAACCAGATTTGTGATGACAGAGAACCCTGTGTTCCGTTGTAACACATAGAAATCCGATATTTCTACATACGAGATAAGATGCAGATGATGATGTTTAAGTATTTCCATACTGAAGATATAGATGATGTTTCAGTATTTACATACTATAGATGCAGATGATGGTGATTCCATATTTCTATACTAAATATACAGATGATGATGTTTCAATATTCCCATACTGAATATATAGATGATGTTTCAGTATTTACATACTGTAGATGCAGATGATGGTGATTCTGTATTTCTATACTGAATATAAAGATGATGATGCTTTCAGTATTTCTATACTGAAGATATAGATGATGATGCTTTCATTATTCACATACTGGAGATACAGATGGTGATAGTTTAGTATTCACGTACTGAAGATGTAGATGATGATGGTTTGGTTGTTGATGTGCTAACGAAGCCTCTGTCTCGAGTAAAGTTCGAACACTTTCGAGACAAGCTTGGTGAGGTTTGGAAGAACCTTCCTCGAAAGGGGGAGTAGTGATGTTGCAGTGGGATTGTATCATCCCTGGGAATCTACCCTAAAGTGATCCGATGACCTCGGTCCTCGAGAATTAAGAGGGATTGTATCATCCTAGGACATCTGTCCAAAAGTGATCCGGTGACCTCGGTCCTCTAGAATGAAGAGGGATTGTATCATCCTGGGACATCTGTCCAAAATAGATCCGGTGACTTCGGTCTTCGTGAATGTGGTGGGATTGCATCATCCCTGAACCTCGGTTCAAAATGTATCCGGAGGTCTTGGCCCCCATGAAAGTGGTGGATTGCATCATCCCTAAACCTCGGTTCAAAATGTTTCTCGAGGTCTCGACCCCCGTGAAAGTGGTGGATTGCATCATCCCTAAACCTCGGTTCAAAATGTATCCGGAGGTCTTGGCCCCTGTGAAAGTGGTAGGATTGCATCATCCCTAAACCTTGGTTCTAAATGTATCCGGATATCTCGGTCCCCGTGAATGTGGTAGGATTGTATCATCCTTGAACTTCGGTTCAGAACGGATCCGGTGACTTCGATACTCGAGAACGTGTGTTGATCCCGTAATTCCTAGAGGAAGGATTTTTTGAGTTCCACGTCTTTGTTGATCCCGTAATTCCGAAAGGAAGGATCATTAGTAACTCCGTAAAGACCTAAATCCCGTAATTCCGAAAGGAAGGATCATTGAATTGATCCCGTAATTCCAATAGGAAGGATTGTCTGAGTTCCACATCTGTGTTGATCCCGTAATTCCAATAGGAAGGATTGTCTGAGTTCCACAGATGTGTTGATCCCGTAATTCCAATAGGAAGGATTGTCTGAGTTCCACATCTGTGTTGATCCCGTAATTCCGAAAGGAAGGATCATGAGTAACTCCGTAAAGACCTAAATCCCGTAATTCTGAAAGGAAGGATCATTGAATTGATCCCGTAATTCCAATAGGAAGGATTGTCTGAGTTCCACAGATGTGTTGATCCCGTAATTCCAATAGGAAGGATTGTCTGAGTTCCACAAATGTGTTGATCCCATAATTCCGAAAGGAAGGATCATTAGTAACTCCGTAAAGACCTAAATCCCGTAATTCTGAAAGGAAGGATCATTAGTAACTCCGTAAAGACCTAAATCCTATAATTCTGAAAGGAAGGATCATTGGTAACTCCGTAAAGACCTAAATCTCGTAATTCCGAAAGAAAGGATCATGTTGATGTTTTGATGATGATGATGACGTACTGATCGAAAGATCAGTGTATGATGATGATGATGTACTGATCCAAAGATCAGTGTATGATGATGACGATGTATTGATCGAAAGATCAGAGTGTGATGATGATGCTAATCAAAAGATTAGAGCATGATGATGATGTACTGATTGAAAGATCAGAGTATGATGATGATGATGTACTGATCAGAGTATGACGATGATGATGTACTAATCGAAATATCAAAGTATGATGATGATAATGTACTGATCAAATGATCAGTATGTGATGATGACGACGTACTGATCAAAAGATCAGAATATCATGATGATGATGTTGTTCGAGAATTGAAGTATGACTATGGTGCTGATCATGATGTTACCAATTAGGTTGCTGATCGAAAGAACAAAATGTTGAAGAAGTTGTTGCTGATCGAAAGATCAAAGTACTGAAGATGTTTCCGATCGAAATGTTGAAGATGTTGTTGCTGATTGAAAGATCAAAGTGCTGAAGATGTTGCTGATCGAAATGTTTAAGAAGTTGTTGCTGATCAAAAGATCAAAGTGCTGAAGATGTTGCTAATCAAAATGTTGAAGATATTGTTGCTGATCGAAAGGTCAAAGTGCTGAAGATGTTGCTGCTGATTGAAAGGTCTAAGTGCTGAATATGTTGTTGTTCGAAAGGTCAAAGTGCTGAAGATGTTGCTGAAGATGTTGTTGAAGGTGTTGCTGATCAAAAGGTCAAAGTGCTGAAGATGTTGCTGATCAAAAGGTCAAAAGATGCCAATGCTGATCAAAGAGTTGTTGTCGTTGAAAATTGAAAACGAAGACTATATGATGTTGAAAAGCTTCCAATGATTTATAGATGTTTTACCCTGATGATGTTGATGATGTCCTCTCCTACTATTTTTGTTGTTGTTGTAGAATACCCTTTTCGTTAAGGGGGAGTGTTGAAATATTGTAACTTCGAAGAATATTCTATATGTATCTTTTGTGGTCCCCGATGGTCCTACCGAGAGAACCACTTGTATTATCTTGTACCCCGATGCTTCTAATCGGAAGAACTAATAAGAGTCATGATCCTGTGTATATGCTTTTGTTATGAAAATGAAATGAAATACTGATGTCTTAGCTAAGCATATGAAAAGTTAACAAACTTGCCAGGAATTGGAGTAAGATTGATTTCTAATGTTTGGTATGTGCCTACATTTAACAAATATTTATTGTCTTTAGTTATCATTCGCCAATTAGGACATCAAATTGTAATGGAAGATGGTATTCTTTTGGTTAATTCAATAAAGGATGCATACAAAACAGTTATGACAGGTTATGAAGACAGAAAGCTTCTTAGGATTAAGGGAACAATCATTCCTAGATCAAAGGAACATTTGAAGGAATTTGCAAGTTTAGTTGAAACCGATGTTTCACCTATCAGATTGTGGCACATTCGTTTTGGGCACTTGAATGTTGATAGTCTTGTACAGCTCCAAAAACAAGGAATGGTAAAGGGGTTGCCTACTTTTCGGAAGGAAAATGCAAAGTGTGAAGCTTGCATTTATGGCAAACAGAGAAGGATAGAGTTTTCAAAAAGCACTTGGAGAGCAACAAGAAGATTACAACTTGTTCATAGTGATGTTTGTGGTCTTTTGGAAACTTCACTTGGTGGTTGTAAATATTTTTTGTTGTTTATTGATGATTTTAGCAGGATGGTTTGGGTGTATTTCTTGAAGAAAAAATCAGAAGTGTTTGAAAAGTTTCAGTCATTTCAAAATTTGGTTGAAACAATGACAAAGGAAAAGATTGCTACTTTGAGAACTAATAATGGTGGTGAGTTTACATCAAATCATTTTTTGACTTATTGTCAAGAAAAAGGGATTAAAAGACAGTTGACCAATTTTTATACTCCAGAGCAAAATGGAGTATCATAAAGGATGAATCACACTTTATTGGGCATGGCTAGAGCAATGTTATTTTTCAAAGGGTTGAATTCATGTTATTGGGCTGAAGCAGTTCATACAACAGTTTATTTGAGGAATCGATCTCCTTCGTCATCACTTGATGGAATAACTCCTTTTGAGGCTTGGTATGGATTCAAACCTATGGTCAAACATTTGAGAGTTTTTGGTTCAGTTTTTTATGCACCTGTCCCAAAAGAAAAGCAAATAAGTTATAGTCTAGAAGTGTTAAGTGCATGTTGATTGGTTATTCCGATGAGAAAAAGGGGTATAGAATTATGTCAGATGGAAAGTTTATTGTCAGTAGGGATGTGATTTTTGATGAAACAAAAAGTTTAAGTGTAGAAGAAGTTGAAAAACAACTTAGTCATTGAGAGGAAAAAGTAACTAAGGAACAAATAAGGATGCAACACTTAAACAAGACAAGGAATGGGCAATGGTTTGATTTCACTTCAGAAGTAGAGGATGACAAACAGGTTGAAGACACCTTGGAACATGTTGAAGATAATTTGAATTCTTCACAAGTTAAATTGGATGATTCAAATCAAGTTAACATTGAAAAGAAGAAACCAAAATGGGCAACTAAGTTACTTCAGGATTTTAAGTTCGATGAAAAAGACAAAATAGGTACAAGGAGTTCTAATATGGGTTCAGAAAATTTTGCTTTTTTAGTTGTTGAACGAGCTACTTTTAATGAAGCAGTTGAATATGATGAATGGAAAATAGCAATGCAAAGTGAGTATGATGTAGTAATGAAGAATCAGACTTGGAAAATTGTTGATTTTCCACATGATGTTAAACCCATTGGTTGTAAGTGGGTTTACATAATTAAGTACAAGGAAAATGGAGATATTGATAAATATAAGGCAAGATTGGTGGCAAAGGGTTTTGCTCAGAAAGAAGGGATTGATTATGAAGAAACTTTTACTCCAACAGCAAAATGGAATACTATTAGGATTGTGCTAGCTTTATCTGCACAAAATGGATGGAATGTGCATCAGATGGATGTAAAAAGTGCATTTCTAAACGCTGATTTGCAAGAGGATGTTTATATGACTCAACCTCCTAGTTTTGAGGTTCCAGGGAAAGAAAATCAAGTTTGTAAACTGGTTAAGGCATTGTATGGATTTAAATAGGTTCCCAGAGCTTGGTATGCAAATATGGATGCCTACCTACAAAAAGTTGGTTTTCTTCGTACTGAGTCAAATGATACTTTTTATGTTTGAATCCAAGAAAACAACTTAGTCATCTTGGTTATGTATGTTGATGATTTGCTCATAATAGGTAACAGTAATGATCATATATTTCAGGTTAAGCACAAACTTCAAACAGGTTTTGAAATGACAGACTTGGGATTACTTCATTACTATCTTGGAGTTGAAGTAAAGCAGCTGGAAGGAAACATATTTATTTCTCAAGCTAAGTACGTTTTTGTATTATTGAAGAAGTTTGGAATAAAGGAATGTAAACCAGCAATTACCCCCATGGAGAAAAATTTAAAACTTTCTAAATTTGAAGGGGGGGAACTTGTAAATAGTACTGGATATCGATAGTTAATTGGATGTTTCATTTACTTGATGAATACTCGTCTTGATCTATCTTATGCAGTCATCATAATTTCCAGATATATTTAGGAACCTAGAGAAAGTCATTGGAATGCAACAAAAAGGGTGTTAAAGTATCTTCAAGGAACAAAGGATTTTGGACTTGAGTTTAAAAGAAACAAAAATTTCAAGCTTGTCGGCTATTCAGATGCAGATTTTGCTAGAAATGTTGATGACAGGGCATCTACTTCAGGTTACTTAATGAATATGGGATCAGCCGCAGTGGCATGGAATTGTAAAAAGCAGGATACAATTTCAAATTCTACAGCAGAAGTAGAATATATTTCAGCTTGGGAAGCCGCTTGTGAGATAGTTTGGTTAAGAAGGATTTTGCAAGACCTCAAAGTTGATCAGAAAGAAGCAACTTCATTATTTATTGATAATCAATCAGCAATCACGTTAGCCAAAAAAATCTTGTTTTTCATTCAAAGACTAAGCATGTGGATACTAAGTATCATTACATTCGGGCTCTCGTTGTCAAACAAATCATCAAGCCAAAGTATTGTCCATCATAAGATCAAACTGCAGATATTTTGACAAAATCTCTTGGAAGGGTCAAATTTGATAAGTTTAGAAATGAACTTGGTATTTGTTCAAAAGAATTTTTGGATCAAAGGGGGGATTGTTAGGAATTATGATCCAAAATGTTATGTTTAGATGTTTAGTTTAATAAATGTAAAAGGGCATCTGCACTCACGTGATTATGTGAGGTGTCCCTAAGTTAGTTTCAGTAACGGTAAATTAGCTGTTACTCTTTGTATATTTAAATCCATCGAGTTTTCCATGTGAGGTAATCTTTCGGGACTTAGCCCTCACATCTTTGTGATGTAATTATTTTCCTTCTTCATTAATAAAGTTGTGTCTGAGGCTCAGTTTGTGTGAGATTATTATATGTTGTTTGATTCATTGGCTCTGCATAACCATTATGGACTATCTCCCATGCATCTTGACCTTTGAAAAAAGCATTCATTCCTAGAGACCAATACTCATAATTCCTTCGTGTAAAAATTTGAGTTTGTAAACTCGATATGTGTGAACTAGAAGTGGAATCCATTTTTAAATTTACCTTAGGAAATTACTTTTTGCCTTTTTTCAAGACAAGGTTTCTTTCCTAAACCTACTCAGATACCATAGAACAAATTTGAGACGTTAGCGCTCGGTCACAAAATTTTCAGGTCGGGACTTCCGTCTCTTTTTAATCGTCCAGTAAAACTGTCTAACCGAGACTAGACAAGTTGACAAGTTAAACTTGAACAAAAATATTTAGACAAGTTTTCCAAAAGATTAAATTTGGTCACCCAACTCCCTTTACCTTGACAAGTTTTACTTGTTGGTCTTACCTTGACGGACTTACTCGATTTCGAGAGGTTTACTCGATGGGTTTACTTTGACTGACTCACTAGAGAGGTTTACTTCCATTGAATCACTCGACTTACCCACTTTTAGTCGAAGTTTTACTAAGAATATTTCTTAGTCTAAAGACTTCATAAAATGAAGACTTACTCACTTTGAGTTGAAGTTTTACAAAGAATAATTCTTAGTCTAAAGACTTCATAAAATCAAAATCACTATTCACCAAACAGTAATTAGGAGTAAAACTAAACACAACAATAATTCCACACTCGTAAAAACTTTCACTGGCTGAAATGTTTAACCTGTAAATATAAACAACATTTACTCAAGTAATTCTAGAGAGAATGTGCGGCTAAATAAATCATGCATTTAACCATAACAATAGATTTATAAAACTTGTCGGGACATCACATAGGACTAATCTCATAAATGCTCTCAACATTTTCAAACACATAGAAGCTTAAGCTTCATTCTCTGAATTCTCTCTCATATTTACAAACTTCTTCTTCTATATATAGGCAAACTAACATTTTTGTCTCCATGAATCCACTGACTTGACATTAAAAACTGTAATAACTATCTACCTAAAAACTTAGCTTCAGAAATCTAATTCCACTAATTTATATATGAAATAAGACTTAAGAATTTGGAGAGGAGGAAGTGCAGAGCCAAAGGCTCGCACACACATAGAAATGGTACTCAACCAATTCAATTATTGATGAAGAAATAGTTACAATATATAGATGACAAACATCATAACAAACCAGAACATAGATCCAATAAAAGTGGATCTCAAACCAAACCATGCTAAATATAGAAAGTACACATCAACTCAATCCCTGTCAATCTACCTATCATTTCTACATTATTCCAACATACCCCCTTAATGTAGAAATGGATTTTATATCTAACATAACAGAACATGCCTGCTGGTCTCAGTCTCAGCTAGGCTTACAAATTAACAATTTCATCTTGACCTTTCTTGATGTTAGATAGTGATGCAGATGTAGCTTTTTCCTTGACTTGCTACTCCATATATGTTTCATCTTGACTCTGTTATGCTTCATATCCCTTTTTACTTTGTTCTTCGACATTTTGGAATTTGACTTCTGATTGTGGTTCTTTGTCCTCAAAGCTTCTGCATATTCCTGAGAACATTTTTCTTTAATGTTTACAAATGCTTCCAACTCCACATAAATGTGTTGCTCCCATTTCTGGATGCAGTCATCAATGCCCTGCTCAATGGACTCTTGCAACTTTAGTTCATAGTAAAACTTGATTTCTTTTGGGCTCCACTTCATATAGATTTCTTCAACTTCAGAATCTTCATCTTCAATATCCATTGACTCAAATTTTGTATCTGTAATGTAATCTTCTTCTTCATCAAACTTATCTGGCACTTCACCGAAGTGCTCAACATCACATTGTTCCTTAGTAAACCCTACACACTCAAAAACATTCATTAGAATATCAAAACAATTTTTGCTATTTTCATTTTTCTCTTCTAAGAGAGCTTTCTGATTTTTCTCCTCTTCACCTTCCT